>VZTB01003924.1:30874-58045 GCA_013397245.1 Thryothorus ludovicianus | reverse complement strand
TTTTTTTTTTTAACTGCAGAATTCTCTGAGGAATGCGGGTTGAAATAGTAGATTATTCCACTGCCTTTAGTACTGTGGGGGAGATTTTTACAGATGAACATAAAGCAAACACACAAGACTTTGAAGCAAACACATAAGTGGGTCTGTAAACGAGGGCTGGAGCAGCACTGCCCTGAAATGCTGGACCAGAGTAGGGAGCATCTCAGATATCCTGGCAGGAGGCTCCTTGGAAGCAAAATGAGGGGTTTGCAGTCCCACAGCACAAAGGGAAGTGGCAGCCACGGTGTCCCTGGTCCAGTTGTGCTGGACCCAGGCAGGTTTTGGTGGGATTCTGGGCATCCCCTCCGTGCTCACAGTGCAGTGCTGGGACATGCATATGTTTCTGCACAGATGCCCACCTTCCTCTAGTCTTGTTGACAGCCTTTCCAAGGCTTCTTATTTAGCCAGACCATATGTGCTTGGGCATGGAGATAGTGGGATGTGGAAAGAGCAGCACATTATCCTTGGGCTGCAAACACCATCAGGAGCAATTCCCAGCAAATTTTGCCAGTGCAGAGATCCAGAGCTGCTGATCCCACCTCGCAGGGCACATGGAACCATCAGGGGCGATTCGTCCCCTCATTTGTCAAAGCCATGGTCCAGAGCCATTTCCTTTGTTCTATCCCCAAACCAGCTCTGGCCATCCACTTCTTGAATATTCATCCAAAGCAAGGATGAAGGCCACTGAGCAGAGGGGAAATGGTGTCTCCAGGTGAAGCTTTGCTGCTCAGGATCAAGTTGGGGAAGGGGTTGGAAATTTTTCTGTGGGTTTTCCCTTGTTGGTACAGAAAATGAGGAGCCCAACACATTTCTGGCAGCAGGGTTTTGTTTGGGGGTGAGGTGGCAGGGCCAGTGTGTGGCTGTGAGGAGCAATGCTGGGTGGGGGTTTTTTTCAGCAAAATTTAGGGGTTTTGCAGATGGCCTGATTGGATCCATTAATTGTCATTTATTTATTCTTGTAAGAGGAGAAGTTTCCTGCTTCTCCTGGAGTATTTGGTATCGATCCTCCCTGGAGTTGGGGACTGTCCCTCCGAGGTGCTGCCATGCTCCCGGCACAGAGCCCGTGTGGCTCTGAGCTGTTTCTGATGGAATAAATCACTCCACAGCCATTAGCCTCAATGCCACAGTCTGCTGCTCCTGCTTTCCTGCCCCCACCTCCACCCTGCCATTGATCCAGCCTGCTCCCTGCTTGCTGCAGTCAGGGCTGCCTCTGCCGCTGCGCACAAATTGCCTTAAAATTGAATTGGTTAAAACCATTTCATAAACATTCCCTCCCCTTCCTGATCCTGGCCACTGTGCCAGCCAGGGCTGGAGCTTTTACCTGGCCGAGGGGTGGGGCAAGATTCCCAATTTTATGCGTGTGCTCGTGTGGGGCTTTTTTGGTTTTTTGTAAAGACAGTGTAAAAATTAAAGCTGATGTAGTTATAGGAATCAGGTCCCTGAAGAAGCTGTTGTCTATCTATGGATCTGTGTCCTAGGTGGTGTATTCTTCTCAAAGGATGTCCTGGTGTGCCTCAGCTCCTTTTGGCTTTGCAGGGATTAGGATTCTCTCTGTGCCATGTGCCACCTCTGAGATGGGAGCTCTGGTGCTCGTGCTGCTGTGCTGGGCAGTGCTCCAGCAGCTCCAAGGCACCAGGATCATTGTTTTCCTGCTGATGTGTGGTTGTGGTCTGACCAGAGGCAGCTGGGAGATGTGGAGCTGTGGTATTTTGGAGGTGTTTTAATTGGTGAACACCCCGGGGTACAGCAGGATGGTGATGATGCCCAGGATTTTGGAGCACATCCTTCCAAAGCACCTGGGGGTCTCCTGGAGCTGAGGAGATGTGCTCACCTAGAGAGGTGTAGATGCCCCTGCCTGTGGCTGCAGGAGCCCTCTGAGCCAGTGACACAGGAACTCTCTGTGTCTGACACATCCAAAAGCAGCTGTGCTGATGCCAAAAGCTTTTGCAAAGACTGTGGGAAGAAGGCTTGGAAATAAGAAATGGTTTTGCAGGTAGTTCCAAGCGTCACCCCGAGAAGTTGTGTTTGTACAAAAGGTGGCACGGTGCTCCCAGCAGCTGGTGATGTTCCTTTGTTCCTCATTCACCATCCATCCCTCCAAACTCCTCTTCACTCCAGATACTCTCACAAGAGCCCTTCTGCAGCAGCGTTTATCTCGAGTGCTGCTATATCAGGATCCATCGATCTTGTCATAAGATCATCTGCACCCAGCCGAAGCTCCAAGGGTGGAAAAATGACACGAGCTCTCTGTTCCTCAGGCCTGGCCTTTGGTGCTGCCAAGAGGCTGGCTCAGGGTGGCACTTGCTTGGACCTTCCTTGTGGGGTGACCCATCCCAGACTGTCCCCATCGTGGAGGGCCCAGCTCAGCGTGATCATCTCTCTCTAGGAGGTGACAGGGTCCAGCTGAGCCTCAGTCCTCTGGCACCCTCTTAGCCAGTTTGCAAATCCCTGTGGAAGTCTGCCTGAATTCAGTCTTTTCCTAGGATTCCTCCTTCCTGCCCTTGCTCAGGGACTCTTGGTCCTGCAGTCTCTGCCTCTGCAACACCCCTTGAATGTCCTGGGGTTGGGCCTTCCGAACATTCGTGATTTTCCTCTTGTGTTACTCTGAAAGCTCCTGCAGGAATATTTTCCATGCCTACAGATCCTCCCTAAGCTCTTGTCTGTTACCTTGTCTGCAGGAGGTGATGGTATGAAAGGACAGCAGACACATGTGGCATTCTGAAGCCTCATTGTGCCCTCACTCTGTGACCTCTCTGCCTGCTGTGGCTCCTCCACCCTTGTCTGCTGATGGCAACATGGTGCTGCTGCCTTTAGTAAATTTTTCTGTCATGACATCTGTACAGGCTCCTTCTTTAGGTATTTCACATATAATAATGATTTTATGAAATTAGTGTGGATAATGGCTGGGAGGCCCTGGCCCAGAGACGCTGGGGCTGCCCCTGGATCCCTGGAAGTGTCCAAGGCCAGGCTGGACAGGGCTTGGAGCACTCTGAGATAGTGAAAGGTGTCCCAGCCCATGGCAGGGGGATGGAATAAGATGTTCTTTAAGGTCCCTGCCAACCAAAGCAATTCTGTGAGTCTTACTGACAGCCCTGAAGCTCACCCAGAGAACCCAACACCAGTGGTGCAAATTTATTTGCACACTTTAGCTCAGACATGGAAACCTTCAAGTGCAGACAGCAATTTCAGTTTCTGCTTAGGTGTTGCCATTCATGTTGTCCTGTGAGGCAGAAGGTGGCCGTGCTGCTGGTGCCTGTGTCAGGCTCAGACCAGGCTCAGCAATAAACCTTCTATCAGGAGACCCTTGGTTTACTCAGTCTGGGGCCAGATTGGAGCTGGAGGTACAGTGCTGCTGCCAGCCCTTCTTCTCATCCTCAAACTCTTCCTTTACATCTATTTTGCAATGTTATTACGCCTGGAGCCTGATTCCCTCTCTTCTCCCAAGAAAAAGAGAAGGAAATTTGCTTGGGCAATGTGTCCGTATTTTACAGTGCTGACCTTGTGTGCCACAAGCAGATGCCACCCCAGATCTGCTGAGGTTTGCTTGGCTGTGTCATCCTGCCCTTGCATGACAGGACAGGACAGGACAGGACAGGACAGGACAGGGAGTGACACAAGGTACAGCCTAAAACCCCTCACCTGAGTGGCCTCTGAACTCAGGCAAACTGAGTGCTCCTCGTTGCCTTGTTCAGAGGAGGGAAATGGAATCCCACCCCAAAATAAGACTATAAATCAGAATCTTCTCTTCTGGGAAAAGTGTCCCAAAGAACAATATTTTGAGGCTCTGTCTCAGGTTTTCCTGTTTTTTTTCAGATGGAACAGAATATTTCTTTCCAGGGAAATAGAGAAAACATGGACTGTCTCTTCCACTCAGTAGTGATTTTTTTGTCAGCTCCTGGTGGAGCTGTTCCCCTGCCTTGGCTCTGACAGGGAGGCACTGGGATGTCCCTGGAGCCATCACCCCCCTGGGACCTGCTTCTGCTCTTCCCTCCTTCCCTTCCCACACCACTCAGTGCTCATCCTGTGGCTCTTGGCAAGACAGGGAATTTAGTATTCAGGAAGTTGGGAAGTTTGACTGTCCTTGGTCTAATTAGTTCCTTCAGCACAGGGGAGCTCAGATCACAGTTCAAATGGCTGTAATTTGAGTGAGCTTGAGACAATAGGAGAGGATTAAGTAGCAAAATTGTGTCTATTACTTTGGCCAAAAAAAAGAAAAAACTATTCAATTTGAGTAGAATATATAATTTTCCGAGCATGAGGGTTAGATATTAATGTGGGCTTGGCCTCACATCATTTGTGAGACTGCACTGAGAGTTGGTCACGTGCTGAGATCTGAGATTAAGGCTGAAAGTCGAGCACAACTTTCTGGAAATTCTCCTACGAATAAATAATTGGCCTCAACAAAGAGGTGACTGGAGAAGATTTAATTGCTTATTTTTGTTGGAGGTCCTCCTAAATGGTCTTTTGGTCTTAAATCCTGTGGATGTCTATAAAATTTTGGAGTGGCTTTCTTTAGAGGGAGGCCCTGCAAGCATCTGCCTCCCTTTTCCAGGCCAAGACCTTCCCTGAAGGGGACCCATCTCCAGGGGTCCCTCCCCTCAAAAGGGCATGATAGAAATACAAAAGCCCAAACGCCCTGGGGATTCAAAATAATGCAACCTGGAGTGAAAGTCTTTGCATTTCCCCTCTCTCTCCTGGCAGCAGATGTTGGAATCCAGGTGTTTTGCACACAGAGGGCTGCAGCAGCCACAGCCCCGCGCATGTGCTGCATCCCTGGGAGTCCTAAGTGGTGTTTTCATGCTTTTAGTGGTATTGTGCAAGGCATGGCTGAGGGACAAAATCATTGTCTATCTAGGATGGCTAAATGGTGTATTTTATCTTCTTTTTTTTTTTTTTTCTTTCTTTCTTTAAATTTTGTATCCTGGTNTTTTTAATACTGTGTGCCTGCATCTGTTCCGATAGGGGAAAAACAATGCTAATTGGAACATTGGAAGGGGTTTGGAATGAATGAGAACAAACATTACCAGGCTGAGAAATTTAAAGGGAATTTAGTCAAAATATCTGAATTTAAGGACTTCCAGGAGTGGTTTTGGTTGACTTAAACTTGAGCATGGTGAGAATAAAAGGTCTCTGATGGCTGATGGCTGCATTAGCTGAACTTGCAGGGCAGTGTGAGAGCATGGGTTGAGTCATGGAATTATTTTGGTTGGAAAAGCCCTTTAAGATCTTTGAGTCCAGCCATTCCTCCAGCACTGCCAAGGCCACCTCTGACCTGTGTCCCCAAGTGCCACGTCCTCGTGGCTTTAAATCCCTCCAGGGATGGGGACTCCACCACTGCCCTGGACAGCTGTGCCAGGGCTGGACAGCTCTTTGGGGGAAGAAATTTTCCCTGTTACCCAACCTAAACCTCCCCTGGCACACCTTGAGGGCAGGGATGTCCTGCTGCTGCCTTTTCCTGTGAAGAAATCAGGTTTGAGCATTGCACAGATAATGCAGGAAAATCACCCAGTTTTGTCCTTTCTTGCTGCCTCGTCGATGTCTGTGACCTGTGAGGGGTTCATAAGGTGTTGGATCAGCAGATCCCTGCTGGAACCAGGTCCTTCCCATGCCAGCCATGATTCCAGGTGCATTAAACAGGGCTCTTTTTGGTGCAGGTACTCGTGCTGCACTGGGGTACCAGGCAGCTGTAGCTGCATTTTCTGCATGGATAAAGAACTTCCTGCACAGGCATACTTAGGACTTATAAAGCTTTTGGCTGAGAATTTGCTGTGCAGGGCAGAGGGACACAGAGACACCATAATGCTGCCTCCAGTCTGCTTTGAAGTCTGGGCAGAGGTCATGTTTACTGGTGGTTTTTTTTTAATTTTAGCTTATTTCTCTTATTTCTTCAGGTCTTTTTTCTTTTTTTTTTCTCATCTAACCTGAAGGCTTGTGCTCGCTTGGTTCTCCTGCTGGTCACCTTTCAATCAACCCGAGAGCATTTCATTTATTTCTCCTGTGCTGGCTTCTTTCCTTGCAGCCTCTCAGTAGGCAAGGGGTTAAACAGCATCCTTACAGTTCTTCCAGTTACCCCATCAGGACTGTTTAAAAATTAGCTTCTCCCCACTTACTGCACTATAATTAGGATACAGGAGTTGTGGGGAATGATTTCACAAAGTGACTTGGTGTACTCGCCCGTGCACCCCAGGGAGCCAGGCAATTATGCATACATAATTCCACTCTTTGAATATTTTCTCTTTCTCTGCATAATTTCTCTCTATTCATCTTTCCAGTGTCCTTCTGAGATAAACTTGGAAGTCTCAGCTTTCAGAATTTAAAAAAAGCTCCTGTGCCTGTGTGTGCAGTATTTGCATTTAAGCCAGCAGCCGTTCTCGGGGCTGCAGTGGAGGGGAGAGGCTGGTGAGGAGGGCATGGAGCCCAGGGAAGGGAGCAGGAGAAGTCCTCCAGTGCTTCTGGGGAAGGATCAGAGAGAGGCTGGGAATCACTGAATGAAATCATGGAATTGTTCAGGGTGGAAAAGCCCTCTCAGATGAGTCCAGCCACTCCCTCAGTGCTGCTAAGGCCACCACTGACCCGTGTCCCCAAGTGCCACATCCACATGGCTTTAAATCCCTCCAGGGGTGGGGACTCCTCCACTGCCCTGGGACAACTCTTGGGGGGGGTAAGTTTCTCCTAAAATCCTAAAATCCAATCTAAACATCAACAAAAGGTTATGGCTTTGAGTAACCTGATCTGGTGAAAGATGCCCCCGCTCACAGCCAGGGGTTTGGTTGGGATGATTTTTAGGAGGTTTCCTCCAGGGCTATTTTGGAGCTGCCCCTTTCAGGGGCATGTTTTGGTTCACATGCCCTCTGTGTGCTGTTCTCAGGGAATTCATTGCAGCCTGGCAGGAAAGCAAAGTGACTGCAGCATCTTTCCCCTGCTCCAGTCAGTTTATCTCTATAAACTTGCTGCTGACATGATGCAATTTCTCCTGGTTGCAGTGTAGCTGTAGAGCAGCAAGGTTGTGATAAAAGACAACTTGTTGAAGGGATTCTTTGTCATACTCACGATTCATCTACAATTCCTTTTTTTCCCTGGCCAGGAGTGTGGTGGTGCTTTGCAATTATCCTTGCATTTGATGCCTGTTCCTTCTTTCCCCCCCTCCTCTTTCTTCCTGATCTTCCTGATTCAAGTTCCCCATTCATTCTTTCTTCCTTTTAGCTTCTTCTCCCTTTTTTTTTCATTTTATCCACCACCTTCCCAAGGTACTGAAGCTGTAAGTGCTTTACTGTCTGAGGAAAAGGTCTGAGGAAAAGCTACTGTTCTACTTCCTGAAGAAAGCTCATTGTATAGTGCCATGAAAAACAGTTTAAACAACACAAGGGAATAAAGGCACCACATTTCTCTGAAAGTTTTTCTTTTCTTCTCTTTTCCTTTTTTATTTTTTTATTTTTTAAGGAATAATACATAAGGTGCTAGGAGAGGGCAGAAATGTCTCCTGCTTCTCTCTGGTCGTGCCTGTCAGGCTGTGAAATTCTAAGGAAACCTGTGTTTTACATGGGAGCTTGAAAGCCGGACACCCCACCTCCAAACCTTTGCTGTTCTGGGCATTATCCTCATAAGCCTAACAAAAAAATCCTCAGATTGTTCCCAAACAGCACAGAATCAAAGCTTACAAGGCAGTAGTGTAATTACTTGCTTTCTTTTTTGGTGCCAGTTTATTGCCATCTTATGTAAGACACTCCAGCATGTTCAAAGGGGCTTTTTAGCAGTGAGAGCTCAGTGATTCCACCCTCAGCAGAGTTACTGGGGGCTGGCAGCAGGACAGGGATGGGTTTGGATCCTGGCTCCAGTTCTGCCAGCGGGCAGAGGCTCTGGATGTGCCAGAGCCAGCCCAGCTGGACCCAGCCCTGCTGGATCCCTCTCAGACCCCCAGCCCCTCACCCCTGCTACATCCAGCTCTGCCTGGCCAAAAAGGCTTTGAGGCACCATTTCAAATTTAGTTAGTTAGTTAGTCAGTTATGTGCATGGGGCTTTTAAAATTAAAATTATTTTAAATCTCATATTATACATGTATTTTTATATTTTGTATATAGTACCCACTATATTACATATTTATTTATATTATGTATTTAGAAGTCACATAAAATTAATGACACCTTAAGTGAATTAATGGGGTAATTATTATTATGACTGTTATTATTACTATTATTCTCATCATCCCTATTCTTTTCCCTCCTCATCATTGTCATTATCACCGCCATTCCTGGTGTTTCCCTGTTGGCAGAACCTCACCCAGATGTGTTGCTGAGCCCTGGGGTGGTGAGGAGTGATCTCTGCCTGTCTGAGGGTCAGGGAGTGCAGGGCAGTTCTGTCTCCTGGTTTAACATCAGGATCTTTATCCACAGGGATAGCTCCAGTGAGCTTTGTCCTTTGCCCAGCACATGGTGGAAAGTGAATTGTGGGGGGGAATTCTGTCAGCTCTTCCCATCTCTGCTCAGCACGGCCACTATGGCATCACACTGTTTAAATAAAAAGAATTTTAAATTCAGCTCTGAATATCCACCAGTCCACTTCCGAGTCTGGTTGCTTTTCCAGTGATTTCTTTCCCACTCGTGCAGCTGAGGGAGCTGGGAAGGGGCTCAGCCTGGAGCAAAGGGGGCTCAGGGGGACCCTTCTGGCTCTGCACAACTCCTGGCAGGAGGGGACAGCCCCAGGTCGGGCTCTGCTCCCAGGAACAGGGACAGGAGCAGAGGGAACAGCCTCAGGCTGGGCATGGAGAGGTTTGGATTGGATCTTAAAGAAAATTTCTTCTCTGCTGGGGCTGTCCAGCTCTGGCATGAGCTGTCCAAGGCAGTGGTGAAATCATTCTCCTTGAAGGGATTTAAAAGCTGTGTAGATGTGGCACTTGGGGACATGGGTTAGTGTTGGCTGGGGCAGTGCTGTGGGAATGGTTGGACTCAAAGATCTTAGGGGGCTTTTCCTTCCTAAGCAATTCCATGATTCTCTGATTTTATGGCTTCAAACAATGCAAATTTGGTGCAGCTTAAACACAGAAGAGGGAAGTTCAAACAAAATAGCTATTTAATTGAAACTAATAAAGAGGAAATGTTTATTTTGCTCATATCTGTGTTGTGCTTTTCTTAAGCCTGAAGCTGCACCTAAATCTACTTGTGTTTCCATGTGAACATTTATTCCTATTTCTGTTTGTGCTCTGCTTCCCCAAAACACAGGAAGGGTGTAAGGGTAGGAACATTCCTGCCTAGCAAAGCCACTTTTGTGGAGTGAAATGCAAATGTTGTTTTGTTTCCAGCAGTGCTGCAGCCAGTGGTGATTATTTTAGTAATGACACCCAGAAGGAAAGTGCTCCTTGGTCCATACGGTGTGTAAGTGTCAGCTTTAGAGACAGCAGTAGAAAATTGGGAAGTAATGGTGAGTTTGTGGCTTGGTAGGGTGGAAATCCAGGGAGGATTTACTGCAGTCTCGGCCATCTCTGTCACTAGCCCATGGAACAGGTGACAGACAATGCCCAGGAGCCACAGAGTAGTTGTTGTGATCTAATACCATGAGCTGCATTTCTGTGATTTCTCCTGCTTTTCATCATGGATTCTCCTGCAGGACTCTGGGAATGCCTTTGTGGAGTTGAGACAGGCTCTTCCTAGTGAAAAATAATTTCAGACAAGCAGGCCCAAGCAGTTAAGTTGGGACTTGTGATCCCAGCAACAGCATCCACAGACTCAGCTGAGGGTTTGGAGACCCCGAGGGGAAGCTCCACCTTTGGCAGAGGAGGTGTTGGGGACACGGGGACCGTGTCCAGCCCGGTGACACACGTGTGGCTCATGTACTCGAGCTGCTCTGGCCAGACTTCCCCAGAATTGCCAATCTGGGCTCCATGGAGTACTTTGGAAGCTGCATCTTGGCAAGCAAGGGCTGGTGACAGATGCTCACTCTTTGTTTTTCCCGGGATAAATACGCTCAGGCTTTTGGAGGTTGTTATTATTAGCATCGGCGTTCCAGGCTTTTCAGGACAAAGTGCCTCTGCCACGGCTCCTCTCCTCAGGACAAGGCATGGAGAGGCTGGAGAGAAGGAATCAGAGCTGAGCAAGGGGCTGCAGCAGTGGGAGAGACTGAGGGAGCTGGGAAAGGGGCTCAGCCTGGAGCAAAGGAGGCTCAGGAGGGACCTTGTGGCTCTGCACAACTCCTGACAGGAGGGGACAGCTGGGGGAAGTGGGGCTCTGCTCCCAGGGAACAGGGACAGGAGCAGAGGGAACGGCCTCAGGCTGGGCCAGGGGAGGTTTAGGTTGGAAATTGGGGAAAATTTCTTCACTGGAAGAGTGGTTAATTATTGGAAAAGGCTACCCAGGGCAGTGATGGAGTCCTCATCACTGAAAGTGTCCAAAACCCAAATGTTTGAGGCACTTCATGATATTCGTTATTTGTCATGGTGGTGTCCAGACAAGGGCTGAGCTTGGTGATCTTGGAGGTCATTTTCCAACCTCAGTGATCCTGTGGTTCTCCTCGAGATTCCTCCATTGGTTCAACCCCAGATTCCAGACTGCTGGCTCTTGGGCTGCCTTCAAACCCCTGTTCCTCCTGCCTTTTCCCAGTGGCACAGATCCCCAGGGGCTTGTAAGGTTTTGAAACATTTTCTGCGACGGAAGACACAGAGACACGGCATTCCAGCTCTTCCTGCACAACCCACCTGGCAGAGGGAAAGCCTCTTCCCAACATTCCTGCAGGCACAGCCTGCCTGTATCCAGCAGCTCCCTGGCCTGTGGGGCTGTGTGTGGCAGAAGTGGTGTTGCACACCGTGCTCTCATTGTCCGAACCTGCACGACCTGTTCCTGCATCTCACGGTCGGTGGGAGGCAGGAGCACAATGATTGTCTCCTCACCTGGTTTGCTTCCCTTGGAACTGACACAGGATTTAAACAGTGTCTCCCTTGCCTGTCCAGGCATTTGTTCCCCTTGGTGTTACTCTCCTTCTCCTCCTCTTCAGTGTCCCTGCCTGTGTTGTAGCACCTGTTCTGCTCTGCCACAGATTAGAGCGTGACATTTTCACAGCAGGGGTGAAATGGCTCCTGTGGGGCTCTGGGCATTGCAGGGCTGGATCCTGCCCGGGGTACAAGGGATCCCTGGGTGATGGCAGGGATCTGGCAGGCTGAGGTGGTCACAGGTGGCTGCTCTTTTAAACCCAACTTAACAGGTCAGATTGAGTAATTAACAACATCAGGAGGTACCATCAGCAACATCAAAAGGCTGTTGCTTTGGTTCCTGAAATGCTGTGTAGGTGGGGTCATTCCTGCTGGGATGCTCTTGCCTGTGCTCCTTGTGGAGTTGCTGGTGCTTGGTGTAACAGCATGGGAATCCCCCCTGGCCACCCAGCACCTGCCCTTGGAAAACACGAGGTCAGGGGGTGTCAATGGATATTGGACATGTCCTTTGCCCAGGGCAGCCCCTTCTCCTGACAGCAGTTCTGGGGCAGGGATGGCAGGAGAGGAAGGACAAGAGGCAGTGTTTCTTCTCCCCTTGGCTTCCTGCTGGCTTTGGGGCACAGAAGGATAGCCTGGACTTGTGGGAACGCTGAGCCTGCCACACACAGACCCTGTGCTCTGGAGCCAGGCTGGGAGAGCTGGGGGTGTCCAGCCTGGAGAGGAGAAGGCTCCAGGGAAGCCTTTTCAGGGCCTAAAGGGGCTCTGGGAGAACTGGAGAGGGACTTGGGACACAGGGAATGGCTTCCCACTGCTGGAGGGCCGGGCTGGATGGGATATTAGGGAGAGATCCTTCCTTGTGTGGGAGGTGAGGCCAGAGCAGCTGTGGCTGCCCCTGGATCCCTAGAAGTGTCCCAGGCCAGGCTGGACATTGGGGCTTGGACAACCTGGGATAGTGGGAGGTGTCCCTGCCCATGGCAGGGGGTGGAACAAAACGGTCTTTAAGGTCCCTTCCAGTTCAAACCACTCTGTGGTTCACTGTAGAGGGAATTTCTCTCTTCCAGCTGCATCATGTGGAATGTAGACACTGATATTTAGGATATGCCAAAGGCAGGCAGACCAGAATCCCTTTTTTTGTCACAATACTCTTTGATTAAGATCATTACAGTGACTGGGAGCAGCACTGCTGGTACGAGCGAGTTGGTATTTCTGTCTCACAGGCTGCAGCTCAGTGTTCAAGCTGTCAGCCCAGATGCAATTTAAAAAAAAAAATCAAAACCAAAAAATAACAGAAAACCAAAAATGGTTTTCATCCATTGAGCCATTTTAGGGCTGTGGTTTTAAAAAGTAGATTCTAACTTGCTGGGGAATATTTTTATGGATATGCATCTACATGTTGTAAGATTTTTCAAGAAAAATCTTTTGTACCTCTTCTGTTTTTCTTTACTTTGTCACGTGGGAAGGTGCTCATGCCTGTTAAAGGGACCTTTGATGGGGAATTGGTAGCAAACACAACTGCTCTTTGCATGCTATTTTAAGTCCAATTTAATTTGCCATTCAGAACTGTTTCTGTGCCTTCTTTGAACCTCTGTAAAAAGAGGGGAACAATGCCGTTCCAAGCAAATCAACACCATTTAATGCAATGGTGACATCATGCAGGTAAATCAGAGCAGGAGCTGCAGCAACTGTGAATGTATAAAGGTGGACTCAGGAAAACATGGACAGAGTGGATAAATGGTAAAAGATAAAGAACATGGTGAGTCCTTAAATGCTCAGAAATTGTGAGACTGGCTTAAACGATGTGATTTTAAAAAGTAAATCTTAATTTCTTCTATGTGTGTGCTGGATTTTCTTCTAAATCACACTTGGTTCATATTTTCAAGCATTTCTTCACAGTTTGGTGGGCCAGGCACAGGCTTTGGTTCAGGTGAGACTGTCAGGTCTCAACTCCAGAAGCTCAAGCATTGGGAAAGACACAAAACAGTCAGAGCTGATCACACAGGGCGAGCTGGAAGCACTAAATTTAGATCATCTAAAATCCTTCCCCTCTGCAGTGCTGCTGTATTGTTAACTGAGGTGAAAAAACCATGGAAGTTCTTTGAGTTCCAAATTGATCACATCCTTTTAATTCCGAGCATAAATTCTCTGGCACTCACGTCCCTGCCACAGTCAGGCCCAAAGAGTGAGAGGAACGCTGTCGTTTTCCTCCCCATCTATCCAAAAAACAGCTATCAGGGATCTGCTAATGAAATATTGGCAGATCCATGGCAGGAGAAGCAACAGTAAGAGAAATCTGTGCTGGTAGACAGAGGAGTTGCAGCAGTGACCTGACACAACTGAGCTAATTCAACCCAGAGATCTGCTTGCTATTGAGAGAAAATATTCCTGGCTCCAAGAAAGGAGGGTGAAAACCCTTTAGTGGGATGGAGTTGCACCATCTGTGACACCTGCATTCAGTTCTGGGCACGGGGGATAATAGGGAACGAGACTGTGCAGCAAAACATGCGTCATTTACCTCAGAATAAAGAGGTTTAATTTCTGAAAGGCTCTCAGCACAACTTGAGGTAAATGGGAGCCAAGGACGTTTGTCATCTGGCAGACTGAGGCACAGAACTGACTGGATAAACCTTGCAGGGCTTGCACATGGAAATTTCCTGCCTGTCTGTGGGCTGACGGAGTGGGGAGGATTCCTGAGGGAGCCCAGCTGCACCTGGAGCAACAGTGTGGAGCTAAAAGGTGGGTGGGGGACCACTGGGAGACATTTTTCCCCAGTTCCTTCCTGCTCTGGTGGGTTGTTGTCCACGTGTTTGAGTGGCAGCTCCCTGCTCAAGGATGTAGAGTGAGCCCAGGGGCTGGGGAGCATCCTCTGCACCCCCAGCCTGGCCCCTCTTCTTGGGCCACTTCAGGTACCTGAGCAGTTTGTGATGGGTTATCTCCTTGATAAAGGCCTCTCTATTAAAGAAAAGAGGCCAGAAAATGTTTAATATTCCCAGATTTTAAAGATGTCTTCAGTTGATGTGAGCCTTGGAAGTCTCCACCTTG
This sequence comes from Thryothorus ludovicianus, assembly GCA_013397245.1. Lineage (NCBI taxonomy): Eukaryota > Metazoa > Chordata > Aves > Passeriformes > Certhiidae > Thryothorus > Thryothorus ludovicianus. The sequence continues at coordinate 44,052 of VZTB01003924.1, read as the reverse complement.
AGCTGTGCTTTTTGGTTGCTGCCTTGCTTCCTTGGGTCTGGGTTTTTGCATAGAATCACAGAATCATTAAGGTTGGAAAGATCATCAGGGGGGAGTGGGCCCTGGCTGGGGTTGGGTGCAGAATCAGAGCACTACAGGATGCCTGGGTGTCTTGTCCCAGGGGATTCCCATCTCTTCCAAAACCCATTACCAATAAGTGGGGTCTGTCATTTCTAGCAAGTTATTCCCAGACAAATAGCAGTGAAAATGTTTTATGGACTGAATCACTGTGAGTGGTTTAATTGCTTCTTTTCTACAGCACTTAATTCTTGCTGGGGTAAGTCACTCTCACTCTGTCAAGGCTTCTGTGTTTTTCAGGTGAGGAGAAGCCCCAAATCCATCCCACAAATTGTTGTAAACCAGGGGTGAGGCAGGCTGTAGCTCACAGATTGCTGCTTGCCCCTGGAAGGGCTCTGGTTTTCCTACACAGTCATGGAATCACAGGCTCATTCAGGCTAGAAAATCCCTCTGAGACTGTCAGGCTCAACCACTCCTCAGCATTGCCAAGGCCACCACTCACCCCTGTCCCCAGGTGCCAGATCCACATGGCTTTTACATCCCTCCAGGAATGGGGACTCGACCAATGGACAGCCTGTGCCAGGGCTGGACAGCCCTGGGGGTAAAGGAATTTCCCCAATATCCTCCCTGAGCCTCCCCATGCCCAGACTGAGGCCGTTCCCTCTGCTCCTGTCCCTGTTCCCTGGGACCCCAGCCCAACTGTCCCCTCCTGTCAGGAGTTGTGCAGAGCCAGGAGGGCCCCCCTGAGCCTCCTTTTCTCCAGGCTGAGCCCCTTTCCCAGCTCCTTCCCCTTCTCTGGACTCACTCCAACACCAAAATGTTTTTAAATATCGACAAACTTGCAAAGAAACCTTTCAGAGCAGAGCCCGAGCCCTTGGGAGCGGCGCCAGGGCCTGGCCGAGCTGACAGCTCCCGCTCTCGCTCAGGCACTGACAGCTTCCACCTCGCCGTGCCCAGGCTAAATTGGCTCTTTTTGAAACCACTCACATTTCTTGGGGTGCAGCGTGAGCTGTGCAGCCCTGAGCTCAGCACAGCCCATTTATCAGCTCCTGCTCAGAGGTTTTTAGCAGGGATATCATGTGGGTTTAGCAAACAGGCCGGGAGACGCCATCCGGCACCTTCCCCATTAACCTCTCCAGCGTGGCGAGCCAAAAGCCATCGCTTTGGATTGCTGCAGGCCCTGTCCTGCTGGGAGAGCAGCCTGTCCCCTGCGCTTTAAATATTCTTGGACATGCCAATCCCCATTTTTAAGATCCAGGGAGGGAAAACAGACTCTGCCTGCGGCATCATTCGTGGCCTCACCTCGCCAGGGTAATATCCAGGAATCCTCTAAGTGACTTTAAGATGCTGTGCTAATGCCTTTTCCTTAAACAAGAGCCATGGGCACAGCTAGAGGACTGGTTTAGTCCTTAATTTATGCATTGCTCTGGAGTTTATTCAGTGGGCTGTCGCTCTTGTCTCTCTTGCTAAGACAAAGGATGAGTATTTCATGGCTCATGTCAGACCCCACCTGCAGAGCTGCCTCCAGCCCTGGAGTCTCCAGCACAGGAAGGACATGGAGCTGCTGGAGCAAGTCCAGAGGAGGCACAAAAGGTGATGGAAGTGATGTAACCCATATCCTGTGAGGAAAGGCTCAGGGAGACCCCAGAGCCCCTTCCAGTGCCTAAATGTGCTCCAGAAGAGCTGGAGAGGGACTTGGGACATGGGCCTGTGGTGACAGGGAATGGCTTCCCACTGCCAGAGAGCAGGGCTGGATGGGATACTGGGAAGGAATTCCTCCCTGGGAGGGTGAGCAGGCCCTGGCACAGGGTGCCCAGAGCAGCTGTGGCTGCCCCTGGCAGTGTCCAAGGCCAGGTTGGACAGTGCTTGGAGCAGCCTGGGATGGTGGAAGGTGTCCCTGCCATGGCAGGGAGTGGAATGGGATGATCTTTAAGGCCCCTTCCAACCCAAACCATTTTGTTATTCTATGAGTCTGTGTCAGTATCTCCAGACCACTTTCCCATTCTTCAGTCAGGAAAACATCTCCATCAGCACAAAGGCTGCAGTGACGGTGACTTCTTTGCATGTGACCACATCTCTGCCCACTGCCCACCACCACTCTTCATCCCACCATGGTCATCCCCCACCCTGGAGTTCACAAACTCCCATGTTCCAGCTGTATTTTTTCAGCAGAGATGAGATTTGATCAATTCTGCTTTGGGATTTTGCAGGTAGAGTTCACCAAAGGTCCAGGACAAAGATTTCAGTTCCTTCCTGTCCCTCCCAGCAAAGGCTTAGCCCCACTTTCCCTACAGCCTCCATGCCCCACAGCTACTGCTCCCAGAGGCAGAATCCCTGATTTTCTGCAAATCAAATGCCTGCACATCATTTGCTTTAACCGAGCTACCTTTGAAAGAGTTTCTACAGACTGAATTTGTAATGCACATTTGGGAAGATTTTTTCCCCACTGTTATGAGCTCTAATGAAATCCCAGGTCAGTTTTAGGCAGCCCGTTATCTCTGTGATCTGGAGCTCTGCACTAATTTCCAGGAGTCTAAATCTTCCAAATGGACTTCCTCATTTTGGGGTGGACATGGCATTTCCCTGGCACAGATCCCTGGGGCTCAGGAGGAGCAAACCCCAGGCTCTTTTCCCTAGGCAGCAGCTACCCCATGCACTTTTCACCCTGACTTTGATTTTAAAAGCTTCTTGTGTGGTTTGAATATCTTCACTTTCAGCTCTGTTCCCTCAGTGGCTTTATGGTCAGAGGCATTTCTTTATTATTTCCTTTTTTTATGCACGTTTCACTCATGCAGTGATACCAACTCTTTCCATCAGCAAATCATGGAATCACAGAGTGATTTGGGTTGGGAGGGACTGTAAAGCTTATCTGGTTCCAAGCTCATCTGCTTCAAGTTGGACATTAAGAAAAAATTATTTAGAGTCAGGGTGATTGGAAATTGGAAGGGGCTGCCCAGGGAGGTGTTTAAGGAAAGACTGGATGTGGCACTCAGTGGTACATTTTGTTCATTTATGTACGGGACTCTGCTTTGTCCCTAGACACCATCCCTGTTGGTTAATTTGATTTAAATAAGGTTAAACAAAAACCTGCTCAACGTGTTTTGCTAGGCTTTCATCAAATTGCTCAACAATAGCACCACTTACAGTGTGTACAAATATGACTTTTCCACTCTCTGAGTGAAAGTAATTTATCAACAAGTGGTCCTTGTCCCTGTACCGCGTCAAGTCTTTGTGAAATCTACTTTTTAGAGCAGGCTATGGTTTATACAACGTGTATCTTCGTTACAAATATGCTGTATTTTTTAAATGTTAAGATGCAGAAGAATGAAAAGCAAGCGTGCAGTTTGGAATAATTTTTGAAGGGGAAAGCTCTCCATTGTGCAGACACTCCTCAAAGTGAATAGATCTGCATTAAATGTGTTCTTGAACTTGGTGATGGACTTTGATTCCATCCATTGTGGAAGATATTTCACCAGTGTAAGGGAAATGGTGGAGGAATGGTGGGGACTGGGTGATTCATCCTTCCATCTCCACCTTTGTGTTTGCCAGCCAGCAGAGAGGGCATTGTTCCCCTTCCCTCTATATTGGTTTTTTGGGGTAGTCAGTGGTGGAAACGCCCTTTGGCAGATGGGAGACTGGTTTTTCTGCTGGAAGGTTTCTAATCCATATCTCCTGAAGAACTGTCTGGTGTCTGTCCCACGTGGATGCAGCACAGCCCCTTCCCAAGCGGGATCCTGCCCTCTGCACCACACACTGAATCCAAACAACCATGGCAGTGACCAGGACCAGCCCTGGGCACGTGTCCCTGCTTGGAGTTTGAAGGATGATTTTTAGTTTATTCAACTGAAAGTTTTAATTTTGTCTCATTAGAAATCTGAAGTGATTGGGTTGGAAAATGAGACAACACCGTCACAGTCTCATTGTGTCTCCATGATGGGAGATTCCTTGTCTTGGAGTGGGAGTTGATGCCCAAAGTTCTCCAGACCGTGGTGGGAGGTGCTGGGATCTCACCTGTGGTGCAGAAGGGAGGGATCCATCCATCTTCATCTCAGAGGAGGGAGGCACACACTCTCCTTGCAGGCTGTTAGGACACAGAGGACGCTCCCTGAGGCTCTGTTGGTTTAGAGCTGGGGGAAGGCTGAGCAGGATTTGAGGTCAGACAGTGGCACCCCCGTGCTCAGGGCAGACCTTTTCCCCACTTGTCACAAAGCCCTGTCTCTCCCTATCTCCACTAAAAGGATTTAGAGGCAACTTGGCATAGGAGGAATTTTAAATCTCCTTCTTTTGTGTCTGTCAGTACCTCCTGGGAGAGATACCTTATTTTCCAGCTGGATGAATGGCCTTTCCCAGGTATGGCTGACACTCAGCACGTCAGAGCTGCAACGTGATCCATGTGTGCCAACAGGGGTGGCATTGGGAAGGCACCTGCAGCCTGGGAAAGGCCATGGCCAACACAAAACCACTTGCTCTTCTGAAAATACTGAAACCCTAAGTGTTGTTATTGTTGAGTTGGTGCAAGCAGCCATCTGGAATATAAAATCACTGTGGAGCTGGGAAAAACTGGGGAGGCTGCAGCATTCCAGGCAGGCAAGATGATGGCTCCAGAGCGGGCAGCCTGAGCTCAGCATCCCCGGCTGATCTCAGTTTTGTGTCTCAGCACTGATGTTATTTTAATACAGTTCCATGGCTGGAGTTGCTGTGATTAGCAGAGCAATTTGCAGCACGTTCTTCAAAATTGCCAATCAATTTGAGCCCAAAATAGACGGAAGCTGCTGCAGAATCGACTGCTGCTGCCCAGAAAAGCCCGAAAGCTTTGCAAGGTCTGAGCAGGAATCGAGGTGCCTCTGTGATGTGCAGGATCCCCACACTCCTGCCTTGCACACTTTCTAACTGCAGAGTGGAGAACAAGATTGTTGAGGCTAAAAGGGAATGAGGTGTTGTAGGGATTTTGTTAAATCCCTTGGAGGTAGCTGTGTCTCCTTGTGCTGCCACGGGATGTGAAGGCCACGTCCTTCCCACCTCCTTTAATCCCAGCAGCAGGGCTGGATTTAGGAGGTTTAGAGGTGAGGTTTAGAAGAGGAGTGACTTTCTCCTCTTTTAGATGGTAATTGTGCACCCTGGTCACCCACTAGCATGGACTTTGAGGGTGGAATTTGCTGGATTTTGGCCAGCTCGGGCCAACAGCATTGGCAGCAGCTGCTGGAGCTGGAACACCACAGGGTACAGATGGCACCGTGCACATCCATGCCACTGTTCCTCACTGATGGTGTTTCTGCTGCCAAGCCAGAGCCCGTGGGCACCATTTGCCTTTGTATCTCCCCTCTCCTTGCTTTTTGCAGGGCTCTGGGAGGTGCATCAGCCAATGTTCTGTTCGGGGGGTGGAGACTTTGGGTCGGGGAGCTCTGGGTGCCCGTCCATCACATCCATCTTGCCCTTGGAAACTGAGGTGTGCTGCCTCTTGGGCAGACTTGTAGCCAGGACCTCCACAAGGATGGCATCCCTTAAATGTTGGCATGTGTTTGAGGGTCAGGGTGACACAGGTGCGTGACAGAGGGGACATTAGCAAAGCCCACTCAAGGGGAAAATCTCAAGGTGCATCCTGTGTGATATCTGGTCTTGGTTTTCCAGGGGAATTGGTACAAAACCATGAATTCATCCTTCAGCTGGTATTTATGAATCTGTTTTCGGTTGGGTTTTGACTTTGTTGAGGTTTTACTCTACAGTGGGAAGTGCAGAAGTATAGCCAGAAATAAGATGGGATTTGAAGTGATGTAAAATGGTTTTTAGCTTTGCTAAAGAGAAGCTGGGGTTTTGTTTGGTTTTACTTTTTCTTAGTAGCTCCATCATTGCTCTCAATTTATCTGGTGTACTTTGGAACTGACAATGAAGTGTCCTTGAGAGGCTTGGGAACACATCACTGCTGACTCCTGAAAAAGTTTTTTAAAAGCCAGATTGTTTATTTTGAGAAAAAATGACAAAACTCTTACGCTGTGGAAAGCAAAGCCCTCGGCAGGGCTTGGCATGAGGGGGAGACAAAGAGGGGCCTGGAGCATCCAGCCAAACTGAAGTTTCCCTCCTGTCACAGCATCCCTTGCCTCGCTCGCCTGGTGAGTGCAGATTTGGATATGAGTTTTTTATTTTTACTGAAGAATTGATCTCACGGCTGCCCTAAGTGAGCAGAGCTGTGATGCATTAACTGATGTCAGGCAGGGGATGTTTACCTATTTATCTTGGCTGAGGCAGTGCCTGTAGTATTTTCTTCCTCTGTTCTCCAAGACTCATTAAACGTTACAAACACCAGCGAAGTCCTGATGAAACAATTGCATCCTCATGGCTTGATATGCAAAGTAACACCTCCAGCAAAGGCTGATAAATGCCTGTCTTTATGATTTTTTCTTCCCAGTATGTTCACATGGAGGGGGGAAGCATATTGATTTCCTCTGTTCTGGAGCCAGGCTGGGAGAGCTGGGAGTGTTCACCCGGAGAAGGGAAGGCTCCAGGAAGACCCCAGAGCCCCTTCCAGCACCTAAAGGGGCTCCAACAGAGCAGGAGAGGGACTGGGGACAAGGGATGGAGGGACAGGACACAGGGAATGGCTTCCCACTGCCAGAGGGCAGGGCTGGATGGGATATTGGACAGGAATTGTTCCCTGGGAGGGTGGGCAGGGCTGGCACAGGGTGCCCAGAGCAGCTGTGGCTGCCCCTGGATCCCTGGCAGTGTCCCAGGCCAGGCTGGGCTTTGGGGCTTGGAGCAGCCTGGGACAGTGGGAGGTGTCCCTCTGCCCATGGCAGGGGTGAAATAAGCTGATCTTTATGATCCTTTCCAACCCAAACCATGCCTTGATTTGTGCTCCCCTGTGCTGTGCCTGATGCTGTAGGTGGGATGTTGGGGCAGATCCCTGGCAGCCCCAGGTTGTTCTGTGTCCTTTCCCAGCTCAGGGCTTCATCCCTCTTGGCCTGGGCAAATGGCTGCTGCATTTGTCCCTCTCTGTGCCCTGTGAGGCCGTGCCAGGAGCAGTCGGATCCTCCGGTGTTAACGCCGGGGGAGTCCCGGCCTGACTGATTGGTGTAGCAGGGTTTGAATTCTGCACTGAATATGACTAATAATCCATGACCTGGCTGTGATTATAGATGAAAGAAAGCTGATGAAGAGACCCTGCAGTGACACAGAAAGGAATTAGCCATTGTCTAAAGCCGGGGCAGTACCGGAGCATTTGGATTTCACATCTGAGATTCACGGGTGAATAATTCAGCACTTGAAAAAATGCTCCAGCCTCAGTGTGACATCTCCACATCTTCTTTCAGTGATATCCAAGACTTTAACTAAACATTGCTTCCCAGGGAGCTGGGGCAGCTGTCCAGATATTTTTCCTCTTAAATATCAGCATTCCAGATTGTTACCTGGATACGGATGGAGATTTGGACTGATATCTTAGGAGATACAATCTCTCTTAATGCAGGATTTTTCCTTCAGAAATCGCCTCCGGTGTTTGGCAGTGCCCAAAATCTTTCCAAGTACAATAAAGAGACGTGGCTTTAGATTTAATTGTTGTTTCCATCTAATTGTGTGATCTGCTAAGGCCTGTGGAGTGGGAATGGGGTTGTTTGGGAATTTTGAATAAGTGAACCAGTTCTCAGAGGCAAAATGTTGGTGGATTTCTTAAATGTGATTAGGAAAGTGAAGGAAAAGTAGACTGTGTATAAAACAGCCTTGGAAAATGGCTTGGTGTTTTCTGTAGGGGCCCTGTAACCCTTAAACTAAACCCAGTGCTATTAAATCTCTGTGTTTGAGTGGAAAGGAAGAACCATCCAGGAATGTAAGTGTTAAAGTGTTCCTCCAACCTCAGCTCCGCTTCCTCCAGCGTATACATTAGTATAAGTCTTTAAATAAATGATCACATATTATTCCTCAAATAATTCATCCATTTTCTGAATTATTAGCTAAAAATGGATGGTATCTTATAATTGTCATCAATTCCAACTCCTTATCGGGCCTAATAAGTTCTTTTCTCGGTGTGATAAGTGTTTTGATCATTTCCTTTTCCTACCTCCTCTGATTCCCTTTATAGTCAGAAACATTCTCTCCTTCGGATGCACTTCACGGGATGACACTGGGAAGCTGTTTTACCTGTAAAATCTGTGGTCCAGCTGTGCCAGCTGTAGGAAGCTACTCAGGAAAATAAACCCAAGTCAGTAGGTGCTGCATGTTTTCCCTAAGCTTAGGTCACTTTTGGCCTCACCTTGCCAGGCAGGGCCACTGCGCTGAGGTGGTCTCAGGGAAAGGTGATGCTGGTGGTGATGTATTTAAGAGTTGCTAGCTGCTTGTGTAATTAAAGGTTTTAAAAGCAAAACAAAATGAGCAGAAGTAACCCCAGCTTTGTGCTCTAGAGCTGAAAGCACAGGCGTTCCTTTCCCAGCACAGGGAATGTGCAGGAATTGCATGAAGTTGGAAGTTTAAAAAGGAAATGGCATGGAAGGGCCCATCTGCTATCAGTGCAGTCATTTATATGTGCATAGGAAGGAAAAGTCCTCATGAAACTTGGGAGTTGTTCAGGAATATTCAAAGGATCTGGCTAGAAACTTGGATATAATGTCTGAGGGGATTTTGTCTTCCACATTCCTGTGGAACATCACCCTTTTTTGGGGGGATTTCTCACCGTTGCCTCTTTCCTGGCATTCTTATGGCCGGGGATTTAGCACATGGCATGGCCCCACTCATGGGAACAGGATGAGCTTTGAAGTCCCTTCCAACCCAAACATTTCTGGGATTCTGGAATTCCATGTCCCGCAGTAAGGGAGTGGCAGCTCCCTGAACTAGTTCTGTGTGTAAAACATGGAAGGAATGAGCTCTCCCTCCCCTTGCTCCAGCTTAATTCCTTCCTGTGCCTAAGCCAAGCACTCTGTTGTTTGGTTTCCTATCTGTGCTTTCATGGAAATTATGTGTACTTTAGAAATTAACACTTTTTATCCAGAGTCCACATCAGCTAATTGCTAATAAGAGACTAATGAGATTTGTTAAAATTTCTTTTTCTCCTATAAAATTTCTAATTTGGAGATATTAGAAAAGAGGAATGTTTACCCCACTAGGGTTACTGCAAATATCCTGATGAGCTTTCACATCCTCCTCCGGCACCAGCCTAATTACCCTCCTTAGTCCAAACTTTAATATATTACAAATTTGTATAGGAAAAAAAAAATTCTCTTTTCTGCCTTCTTTTTTTAAACCTGGTGTTCTTTTTTTAACAGGGAAAAGAAGAGAATATTTCTCATAGGGAAAGAGGCAATGGCAAAATTTAGTTCTGAGACTTTTCTTCAGCATATCCCTGTGAAATCCAACTCTTTGTGCTGTTTTGGCTCTGTATTAATCCATATCTCCAAATAAAATTTTACACACTCTTCTCTAGCTGAGTTATTTCATAATACCCAGTGTGTGAGGGAGTCTGAGACATCCCCTTTCTTGATCAGTTTCTGTAATCTTAATGCACTTGACCGTGGCCTCTCCTATTTCCTGATGAGGTTCACAGGAAGAGTTTGTTAAGCTTTTCAGACACTGGTTTGTCAATGGATCCATAAATACAGCAGCAGAATCTGGATAATAAGTTCATTTAAATGAAGCAATTCTGCCCATCAAGAAGTCTCCATCCCAAACTATACTTTATTGGCTTTTGTTATTTTAGAGCAGACTGACGTATAATTAGCTTTGGAGAGTCCTCGTGTTTTTGTGAGGTTAATACCCCACAATTCTGCTGAATTTTCAACCTTTGCAGATTTATGAGAGTTGGAGTTTTTAATCATTCCACTCTGATTTTCGCAGAAATCCAGGCCCTTAACATTTCTGATTTATCTTAACTTTACATCCAGAGATGGAGTGAGAATGACACGTTTGGAATACCGCTGCTTTTAAGGAGGAAAGGCAAAAAGCAACATCACGGGCTCTCTTTGGGCATCTTTGCTACTTAAAGGGAGCTTTGAAAAAAGATGGAGAGAGGCTTTCCAGACAGGCAGCCAGGACAAGGGGAGATTCAGATTAGGAATGAAGAGGAAAAACCCCCCTATGAGGGAGGGCAGGCCCTGGCACAGGGTGCCCAGAGCAGCTGTGGCTGCCCCTGGATCCCTGGCAGTGTCCAAGGCCAGGCTGGGCTTTGGGGCTTGGAGCAGCCTGGGACAGAGGGAGGTGTCCCTGCCCATGGCAGGGAGTGGAATGGGCTTTGAGGTCCTTTCCAATCCAAGCCATTCTCTGATTCTATTAATTAGAAATGTTTTTACTTCCGGCCATCACAGCTAAACCAAAGTTTGTGTTCTTACTAATTTTCAGGAGATGAAAATCTCCCCCTCACTTGCCAGTGCTTTTCAAAACTATGCAGCTCCTGACACTAATTATTGCTTCATTTCCTTCCACTTCTATAAAATATGAGAGGATGACCAAAAAAAACCCCAGTGACTCTTCTTAATCATCCTCCCTTGCTCTGGGTAGGCAGGAATTCTCTTTATGCTTCTTGTCCTCAAAATCGGGTGCACTCATTGAAAGCCTCATGAGGTCCACCTGAGTTCCTGCATTTCTCACCCTCATTATTCCTGGCCCCATGTGCAAATTCATCCACATTTGGTTAAAGGGGATATTTAATTCTTCCTTACATGAATCATCAAGGTTTTCTTTCTCAGGTTCTTGATCCCTATCTGTGGGGACGTGGGGTGGAGCTGTGCTCATCTGAGGCCAACAAGCTTTGTTTGTGGCCCTGGACCATCCTTTTCCCTTCCATTTTCTCAGTCTCCCTGTTCTCCATTTCCCCATGAGCTTCCCCTTCTCTCCAATGATTCTTCCCTGACTCTTCCCTTTCTTGCTTTGCATTTTGGAGCTCTCCTCTCTGGGGTTTGGCAGCTCTGCCTTCCCTAACCCGGGACAGTATTATGCTGAAACCCTCCGCATTTCAGACGTTCCCTCATGCGTTTCAGCTCCTCCAGGATTTTAATTGCCACCTTTATTCCCTTTGTGATATGCTGCTGCTCTTGATGTCTGAGAATACATTTACAGAGAAAGCTCCTTTGGTATTTAACGTGTGCTTTGTCAGGAAGGCTGTAATTTTGTTCACTTCCTTCCTTTTGCCTGAAAGTTGTTTGTGACAGGTCTTGAAACACTCACACCTTATGTCCTCCCAGAGTAAGGTCAGAAACTGTCACTTATTTGAGAGCTGGCTTTAAATAGCCTGTTCTTAATATCATATCTGGGGGTCTGCTGGAGTTGGGGCTTGGGCTCTGCAGTAATTGTTGCATCTGCTTTCAGCTGAGGAAAAGTGGAGGCTTGCTATGAATATTAACAACTCATCCATCCTTTACACCTTCTGGGAACACACCAGTTTCTGAAACTGTTTCCTCTTTTCATGGTTTTTGTGTTCTCCATTTTCTCTGCAAGCTCCTTTTTTTTAAAATCAACTTTATTTCCCCCCTCTAATTTTATTCTGAATTGGAGGCTTTTATCTATATTTATACCTGAACTTAGTTAACATTGGCTCTGTCAGGCCTTACCTTCTTGTAGGGTTTTAGATGTCTCACTGCTGGGATTGACCCACAAAACCCTTCTTGGTTTCCTATTTCTCCTTCACTTGGGCTTTTTTCTGGTGTACTCACCATCATTGATAGGAAAATCCCAGGGAACTGCTGGGAGATGCAATTTCCTTGTGAGGTTTTCCTGGGAAAACAGCTTTGAAACCAGAACCCTCAGGTCCAGCAGCCCTTTTGTGGACTGGAGCAGCCCTTCATGGTGGGCAGAGGGGGAGGTTTTACCATCTTGTACCTTTCCTTAGGAAGTTCACCTTTCTGACCCTGTCAGATCTGGGTACTCTGAATTTTTACTCTTGAATTTTTACTCTGAATGGGCAAAAATCAGAGACCCTTGACCTAGGTAGAATTGTAAATTTGTGGAAACACAGCTTTACTCAGTAAATCTGTTTGTTAAAATACACCCTCATTGGCTGGAAAGTGAAAATTTTTGAGCACTTCATCCCCCAGTTATGAAATTATAGTGAAAAAAACAAGGATCAAATGGCATCCCTGGAATAAAAAGTGACTGACCAGCCTGGCGTGGTGGCTTCTGGTGCTGCCTCACCACAATTTCTCCATAGGAAGTTCTGTCCTGTGTCCTGTTGTGGGACTAAAGATGGGGAAAATGGGGGAAAAGAACCCAAGAAAAAACCAACCAAGCAGAAAAGCATCTGGCTTTTGTCCTCTGCAGAGGTCCAGCTGCCTGCATCAGCACAGGAGGAGGGGTGTGTGATGTCCTTGTTGCTGAGAGGACCTGGGTGCTCAGGGATGGAGCCTGGAGAGGAGACAGAGGTGGCTCAGCATTTTGGGAGAGCCTGGATTCAGTTCCCAGCCAGTTCCTGGCCCTGAACTCTGCTCTGAGCTCCTGCAGCAGCTGCTGAGGTCCTGCAGGGGCAGGAGATATGGTTAGGAGGAGCATGGTGTGTTCAGCATCCCCCATCCACAGGGAGAGCTGAATCCTCTCCTACTATTACTCCAATGACTGTAAATATCTCAGAGACATTTACATGGTATTTCTTTTTAAGTATATAATGTTTTCATTCAAAAGTATCACAATTCTTAAAAGACCTGTCAGAGGCTCTGACATGTAATTAATTTCTCTAAAGCTCTTTTTTTGAAAGATACAACTGCATATATAGAACACCTGCACTTATTCACAATTCTACAGGAAAAAAAGCTACAGCTTCTTCTTCTTCACTTTCTTCTCCCACTTCTCCGTAAAAAGATTCTCCTTCACTTTGGATGCTCCCTCTCCATCTCCCCACATGAGCTACAACACTCAGGATGTGGAAGATATGTGTAAATAGGAGTTGGCATGTTGGATTTTGTCTGAGCGTGAGTGACCTTTTGTTTTTTTCAGTTTGAAGATGAAACACTCTTGTAACTTTAATTCCAGAGTAGCCATCACCAGCTCGGAATCTTGTCCACCTGTCCTGGGTTGATGCTAAATTGTATCCCCATTCATCTGTTTAGCTCAGAAATTAGTGTTGTACCTTTAAAAACTGGATCTGAGAGTGTAGGAGAAGTGGTGCAATGTCTGAGGTTGTTGTTTTCTAAACATAAAGATAAGAGTTTTCAGCTTTC
>VZTB01003924.1:0-30839 GCA_013397245.1 Thryothorus ludovicianus | reverse complement strand
CGGGAGAGACTTTCTGAATTTGGCATCTCTGGGGGCACACAGAGGGTTTGTTATTCAGTGTTGTTCATTTGTTGTGCTGGGGAGTGCTTTGACTGTTAAATAAACAACTTTTTTCCACTTCCCTCCAAGGAAATTTTTTCTGTCCTGAACCAGCTGGAGGTAGGGGCGGTTCAGATTCGTTTTCTAGAGGGACTCCATCCAGAGGTTTTGTTCCCAAATTTGCCCTAAACAAGGACACCACCTCATAGAATTCCCATGTGTGCAGCTGGGCTTTCAGTCAGGCTCTTGGACTGTTTCTTATTTTTGCCTGGTAGATTTTTTTTCCTTCCTCTGCCTGGGCAGAGAGTTTTGAGCTCCACGGTGTAATGGTGGTACCCAGGAAATATGAATTCAACAAGTAGTGGATAAATATTGGTATTTATAGGTTATATAGAGGTACAGATACATAGATTTAAGTGGCTGAGCACTGGATTCTGTGGCAATCATAACTAACTCGTTTGCTTTATCCCCTGTAAGTGCATCCAGGGCATCACTGTGACCATCCCTCATTATGAACCAAATCACTGCTGCTTCCCAAGGAAGAGTCTCCAGGAAGTCCTCAGGGGGAGGAAACCTCTCCAGCAGGTCCTTTGGCACAATTCCTCCTTGGGTTGGCATCTGGGGATCTGTGGAGCTGGAGAGGCTGGAGGGGATGTCATCTCCCCATGGCACTTTTGACAGGGGGAAGTGATTGACCAGTGCACTTTGTAAACATCCATTCAGAAGAGCTGCACCGGTCTGGTGGGAAAATGGGCATTTTCTGGCTGACAAAGAAGCAAAGCAACTTGCTCTCTTTGTAGGAGGCAGCCATTGAGCAGATGCTTTTTTTGTTGTTGTTGTTGTATAAAAGGATGGCATTTCCCCTTTTGTCTTTGAAAAATCAGTATTAACAGGAACTTAAATGCTTAAATCCTAAAGTTTGGATGGGCTTACATGAACAGCAGGTCCATCATTTATGTGACTGGAGGTGAGTGAGGGAACATGTCCAGGACTTTTAGCTTTGCAATTCGGGTGTCTCTGTTCAAGGGTTCCTTCCAACCCTGATCATTCTGGGATTCTGAGATTCTAGGAATTTCTAGAAGAAGAAATAAACTGGTTTTACTCCAAGGAACTGGTGAAGGGACATTCCACAGGATTTTGCTCTGTGTTGGGAGCAGAGGGAGCCAATGAGGCCTCAGCTGGGACATCATATTCCAACCATGTTTGCCTCCATTCCAGCAGCACCAACGCTCATAAAACCTCTTAAGTGTCTCAGGAGGCTTTTTAAATACGAACAAGTGTATTTTGGGTTTCCTGGTGCCCTGGGCTGAAGGACCTGCTTGAAGGCAGCAGGAGGTTTGTGGCAGAGTGATGCTGTGTTTGTGTTCTCCCAGATATGTGCACATGGGCTGGTCACTAACAGGTTTTGTATGGCACTCTTAGCACCAGAAGTAGGAAGATTGACAGGAATTGTGAGGAATGGGGAATTTCCTCAGCTGTGATGCTGAGTGTTTTTAGAGACACTTGCAGTCTTTTACCTGACCTGAGCCATAGGGCTGAAAGGGGTTTCTCCAGGTCACTGAGCCCTGTGTATTGCTACCACAGCTCTGCATCCTTCTGTTCATTAATTTGTCCATCTTGTGCTTAAAAGTAGTTGGATTATTGTTCAGCTCCACTGCTTGCTTCCTCTTGCTTCTTCCCCTCCATCTCCTTGCTAGCCAGTGACTTTCTGTGGTGCCAGCTGTGATCTTAGCAGGCTGATGCCCTGAAGTCCATGGTGCAATCAGCACCAGTGCTTCTGAATTCTTCCCTGTGACTGAACGTGCTGTGCCTGTCCTTGAAGCAGAGCCAGCCCCGCTGTGCTCCCATCCTCCTCCTCCAGAGGCCTGGAGTTCATCTGACCCCACGTCTTTCCCCCTTCGCCTTCCTCCCACCATCCTCTTCTTCCATCCACTCTGGCTCCAGTCAAGCTCATACACTTCAAGCTGGTGCCTGATTTTCTTCCTGCCAGCTCTTCATAACAGAGTGACCCCAGCTGTGCCTCTCTTCAGTGGCCTGACACCATCTGAAATCTATATTTTCTCCCTTTTATACCTCAGTCTGCAGACGACTCTTGTGTTCTGTGCTCTTCTGCTACCCAGTGTATTCTCTCCACACTGCCTTTATCCCCCCAGACCTCTCCTGGTTTAGTTTTCTTGCCTGAGACCCAGCTGTTCTCCTTGTCTTTGTTATCCCCAGCCTTCTGTTCTTTCCTGTTCTGCATCACATCCAGCCCCTTTGTCAGCCTTCCTTTCCCAGTTGCTACCATTTCTCCCTGTCCCTTTGGGGGTCTCGCCTTTCCTGGTCCCAAAGGTCCCCTTGTTCAGCAGGTCTCAGCAAACTTGGATTGTCTGTCCCATTTGTACTTCATCTCTGTCTGACCCTGTGGGAAGATCCCCCATCTGGACCCTTCTCAGTTCTTTCCAGCTGGTTTCTGGAGCTCAGCTCTGCTCTCTGGGTCACTGCAGTCGACAGAAAGAGTTGTCCCCAGGCACATCCCCTTTGTTGTTAGATTTCATTGTCTTCATTGTCTTCTCCAGGCTTTGGATCTCTTTCACTGGGACCATCCCTGGTGTGCTTCCCTCCCCCTTGTGCACAGACATCCCTAAAAATCATAATACTATGGGATTAAGGGTCTATAAACTCTCCCTGTGTGCCTCTTTGCTTGGTTGCCTGCATGCTCATTGCTTGCCCCATCTGTTCCCTCTCTCTCCATGAAGGTTGGCCCTTGAGTATACAGCAGAATCAAGGAGAGATGGGCTCCTTCTTCATGGACAGGGCTTGGAGAAACCTGGGATAGTGGGAAATGTCCCTGCCTGTGGCAGAGGGTGGCACTGGATGGGCTTTATTGTCCTTTCCTGTGCATCCTGTGACACCTCAGCCCCCTCCCCAGCAGCTACACTGGCCCATGTGTGGAGCCAGTGGTGGTTCTCTGGTCTCCTGAGACCCCTCTGGTTCTCACAAGGCTGATGATATTTTATTAATATTTTCATTAATAGCTATTCTAAAAACTTAATTTATTAATACTTCTATTAATTAAGGCACATTTAACAGGCAGGAGATATTATCAAGGAGGCACGAAGCTGTAGCCTGTCAGTGGCAGATGCAGAGCACCTTCCACACTCAGACATTAATCTTCTTCATGGAAAAATAACTCTGATTTCTGCTCTGGCTTTTGGAGTCTCTCCTGCTGCAACATGTCAGGGATGAAAGGCCACAGAGGGAACTCAGGGTGTGGGGAGGGTGCTGGCAGGAGAGGGGTCTTACCACAGCAAACCGGCTGCTTTGGAGAGCTTTGAGAGGGGGATTTGCATCAAAGGAAAACTCTCGGGGTTAGTTAAATATTCCTCTAAATATGCAAAGGAATGGAGTTACTGATGCTTGTTATTCTTATCTTCCTCTCAGTGTCACAACATCTTTAAGTTGGGTGAAGGTTTCACTTACTAAGGCGGTTGTAAAGATTTCACATTAATTAAGAGGACTCCACTGCAAATCTGAATATGAATGAAGTTTGGCTGCTGAACCCCAGGGCAGTGAGTGCTGTGGGAACAGCAGACGCTGACAAATGTTGATGTGAAAAGTAAAAAGCCAAATAAAAATCCCCCAAACCCAGAAAAACACCTAAACCAATGCTGTAATCTAGTACCTGTTCTGTGAGAGAGAATAAAAATCAAGTTTGAGTTGCCAGAAGGGAATAAAATAGATTTTGACTTGAATTTGCAGTCAAAGAAGTGAAATTCTGTCAGTGGGGAGCACTGATGAGGTTACTCCAGTGCCACCCATGCCTGGGTTTCAGCCACATCACTCTGCTGCTCCTACTCCCTCTCTGTAGGCAATGGTGGCTTTGAAGGGTGGGGGGACCTCCGTGGAGGAAGGGAGAAGATCTGGGCTGGGTCCTCACTCAGGTTCTTTGCTGGCAAAGCCCCCCAAGCCCAGTCAGCCTCAACTGCTCCTCACCCACTGGAGGTGGAGCTGCACCCAGTGGGGACAGTGGGGGCACTCCTAGGGGAGTGTTCTGGTTTGAAAGCAAAACTGAGTGAGACACTCAAGTCAGAAATGCAATTTATTAGGAAAAGGGAAAAAAAAAAAGAAAAGGAAAGCAAAATACATGCCATAATACAAGGAAAAAAGAAAACCACTGACAGAGTCAGAATGCCATAATACAAAGGAAAACCACTGAGAGAGTCAGAATCCATCCTGACCCCCTGTGGGTCAGGGTGTTGGTGGCAGTCCCATTCCATGGTGGCTGCAGCCCTCCTGCAGTGGCAGATGTGGCTCTGGTGGAGCAGTGATCCTGGAGAAAGGTGCAGCCTCTGCTGAAGGTGCAGTGGTGATGGATGGGCCTGGTGTTCCTCTGGGAATGCAGTGGCAAAGGCTGCTTGGTGTCCCAAATCTCAGGTTTTTATCCAGGTAGAAAGGCTTGGCTCCTCCCCTGGCTGGAGCATTTCCCAATGGGATGATGGAATTTTATCAGAGAGACTCACTGCCCATGAGCAGAAGATCTGTCCCTGGAGGGAGGATGGGCCATGGAGGAGAGAAAGAAACTGCTCTTGCTGATTTCTTATCAACAGAAGACCACACCACCCCCCACCCCAGCACCAAAAGATGATGATTGAATTCCTTTTTTTGTTACATTTGCACTGCAACCCATGACAGGGGGTCTGGGGTTTGAGGCTCCCAAGGGTGGGGCTCTTGTGGTGAACAGTGAGACTGGAGATACTTTTCCACAAAAAACTGCTTTTTGGGGAAGTTTTTTCATTCCTGCCAGTGCTTGGAAGGGCAGTGGCTGATAGCAAGGGTGAGCAGCTGTCACTCCAGTATCTGTATTTTTTTCCAGCTCCATCATAGAGTTGCTGTTGATGAACTGGGATGGATCCTCTCGTTCATCTCTCCACTGATCCATCTGGAGATGGATGAGCTTTCCTGTCTGGACATGATTAACATGCCTCTGCACAGCAATTTTGGGTGATATGGAGGGTCCTGCAGAGGTGCTGAGCACCTCTCCACTTACCAAAGCAGGACTTTGGGGAAGGAAATGCTGATACACAACATTTTCACCTTGCTGAAAATACATGGGACTTGGCTTTTAGAGTGGAAAAGTGACAAGCTGAGAGCCTAAATAAATTGGATTTGTCCTCTTAAGGAGGATGCAGGCAGCGTGTGAGACTGTGTGGGGGTGTTTTATTGTTGTTATTTTTTATTCACGGTTCCTTGAGCTGATCCTGGGGATTGCACTGACTGTGGTTGTGTTTCTGGAAATGTGCAGGTTGGCCAGATGCAGTGGGGCATGGAGTGAACAGAAAGAGGTTAAATTGATGGATGACCAACAAGAGCAGGATTGTGCCTCAGAAGACCAAGAAACTATCCTGATTAATGGGGTGAAAGAAAATGGTAAGGAACTTAATTATGGTACATGAGGGAGCAGCGACAACTTGGAAGCCAACTTATTTTCCTAAATCCTTTTGTGCATTTAATATTAGCAGTTTGTGTGTATCTCTGCAGTGTGGAGCAGGGGAGTAAATGGGTGTTTTCTGCACAGGAATCATTCCAGCCATAAATCTACACCGTTTTAGGCCTTAACAAGAACTGCTTTTACCTGTGCATGGGTATGCCTGGAAATGTTTATGTGCACATGCAGTTTGAATTAGAGATTTTAGTTTGGTTTCTTGGGGAAAAAAAAGTCATCCAGGACTTTGCAGCTCCTCTGTCTGTTGGAAATCTTTCCCTCTTTTAGCATTATGATCCCACTAGCCAATATTAGCAAAATTTGGCTGATGGATATTAATCTGTACAAACTGGGGGAAAGTTGGATTGGGTAGGAGAAAGAAATCAGGATTAGTGGGAAGGGAAAGTTGGATTTGGAGCTCAGTCTTGCCTGTGTCCCATCACCCAGCACGTGAGATTCTCTGTCCTGAAATCCCTTTTCTGCACAGACAGGTCGTGTTCCTGGGAGCCACCAACATGGGTGGGAAAGAATCAGCTCCTTGCAGCAGCCTCCCAAAATGCCCAACTTTGTCTGTATCAATTTCATCGATTCTGTATTTGCTTTCAGAATCGCTAATTAGGAAGAACAGTGCTCAGCTGTCTGAAACCCTGATTGAAATAAATAAACCTCCGAGCGTTTTCTGAGGTCTTTTGGACTGTAATCTCTGGCCACAGTAAATGCAGAGGGGAGGCAGAGCTTGATGCTTTCATTCTTCAATGTGTTTTATGTTTAATTTCCTTTTTACATTTTGTATTGACCCATAAATCTTGAAATACGTAGATAGATAGATTTTATTTATATATAAATTTGGTCCTGTTGGATATCAAGGACTTGGTCCTCTGACATATGTTCAGATCTTTCTGTCAGCTCTAAACAAGGTGGTAGAGACAAATGTTCTTGTTCTTTTCCAAAACCTTGGAGCAACTCCAGCCATGTGGATGCCCATGAGGGCTCCACAGCTCGTGCTGCTGGCAGGTGAGGCACATGCTCACACTTGCCCCTGGGATGTAATTTGGGAGGTATCTGTCCCTGTCAGCCCATCTCCTTCCTGACCACACAGGGTAAAGCTGCAGTGGCTGGAGCTGCAAAGGGATTTTGTAGCCATGGTCCCTTTGTCTGATCCAGTGGACAACAAAATCAGTGCTGCCCTTATCAGTAAGGAGGGGATTTTTAGAACCTCATAGCACTTGCGTGGAATTCAATTAAACAGGGCTTTAAAAGTGCTTTAATTAAACGTAATACTATAGAATTCTTCAGGTTAGAAGATACTTAAAGCCCAGCTAGTGCCACATCCTGCCGTGGGCAGGGACACTTTCCACTGTCCCAGGGTGCTCCAAGCTCCATCTAACCTTGGACACTTCCAGGGACCCAGGGGCAGCCACAGCTGCTCTGAGCACCCTGTGCCAGGGCCTGTCCACCCTGAGAGCCAAGACTTCCTTCCCCATATCCCATCCCAGCCTCCCCTCTGTCAGTTTAAACTTCAGTTTGAGCACTGGTGTGTGGGAGTTGCTGCTGAATCCGAGGCCAGGAGCCAGCACAAAGCTCTGGAGCTGCCACCTCCCCTTGCCCATGTGCTGTTGGGTGGATTCTGAGGGAAACTGGGAAAAGTGGTTTTGCTTCTCCAGGATTTTCTGTGTGAACTCTATTCCCTTGGAGCATCAGTTGAACACTAGCCTGATTTTAGGCTGATATGGAGCCCCAGAAAATCAGGTTTTGGCGTTTGTATTCACAAGAGTTAAGTTCACTCACACAAGTATAAACCTAAAGAAACACCCAGAGACAGTTTATTTTATATAATAGCAGCTTTGCCTATTGAATGCAGCTTTTGATATTGAATTTCAGCTTTCTGCCTCCCCCTTCTTTGAGTCTTACAGCATTCACAGACATTCTTCTTTTATCCTCAAATTTTCCATGCTTCCTGTCAGCTCCAAGCTGATTTTTATTTTATTTTACTTCTGAAGTGGAACTGCACTGGTTAATTTGTTTTGGTGCTTAAGGAAAAAGATACCACCTCTGCATTTCTGATCTGAAGACTGGTGGGAGGGACTCAAAAATCAGCTTTTTTTATTTATTTCCTTTTTTTAACCCTTTTCAAGCAAGCCAGTCTGACCTTTTCTAAGTCGTTCATGTAGAAGATGATGACAAGCATTTCATTGCATTTCTGCTTGGAGTTAGGGAGCCTTTGGGAAAAGATTTAAAGTCCTGGGAGTGCTGTGAGGCTCCAGCTGTAGTTTGTGCTTTGTTGAGACTTCACTGATGGCTCCATCCCTAAGGCCCCTGTAGCACAAAACTTATGGGAGTGTTTGGGATGAAATTAGGGGGGGTTTTGGCCTCCTGCTTGGCACAGGCAGGGACCCCACTCCTTACATGGCATCCTGTTCCTTTCCATCCTCCCCACCTGGGGGGTTTCCATCATGCTGGTGGTACCTGTGCCAGCACAAACCACCCCTCCCCAGGCTGCCAAGGATGCAGGAGACACTTTCCTCTCAGTTTGGAATAAGAGCACTTGTGGAAGGTCGCAGCAGCCAAATAAATCCCTTTGCATGCCCCATTTAATGCCACATCCTGGTGCTCCAGTTGTGTTTTAAAGCACTTGTCCCTCCTTGGAAAGCTTCGGCTCTGACCCCTCTGCCTTCAGTGGAGCCACCAAAAACGAAAGACCTGAGCCATGACAAAAGCACCAGGCTCCAAGTCGGCAGAGCTCTCTGGCTGGGATGAATGCACTCATTGGAATATATTTTTTTTTTTAATACAGAGATATCAGAGCATGTTCATGGATGAAAAGACATCGTATTTAAATTTCAAGGGTCATACCGTCTGTTGAGCCAAGAGTCAGATAAAAGTACATTCATAACTTTATTCTACCATAAAAGAAGCGCAATGAGGTAAAACTAAAAAAATCCTTAGGTTAAAAAATCCTTACATGACTAAAAAGGCATTTTTAGCGATTAGGGAAGAATGGCAAACCCCACAATAATTCTAACAATAATTGCTTTAAACTCTCTGCTATCTTCTGCCTTCCCTTGGCGTGGACAGTGACAAAAAGCCGGCTGGGTTTTTAAAATCAGCCATCACTTCCTGACTCCAGAGCAGTAAAGCAGCTCAGGTGTGTGCAAGCTCAGACCCCCACGGGGGGGGGGGGCTTTGTTTCTTTAAGAATCTTATTTTCCTGTTAATTTTTTCAATGTTAATGAGAACATTTTTATTAGGCTTGTTTTGTTTTTTTAATAACATTGTGAGGTTTGAGAGGCAGTTTCCAGGTAACCGTATGGATATGAGGAGGGAAGAGCGGATGGGTTGCGTGCTTTAAACGTACTCTTGTACCTCTTCCAGCTGGCTGCGGGGAGCAGCGTGTTTACCTCTGCCTTCCACGCACATGGCCACGTTAGCTGGATCCAGGAGGGAGGGATTGCTGGGAAGGGCTTCCCAAAGGAGCACTTGGGAAAAGTCACCACCAAGCCCTGGGGCGAAGGGGAGCGGGGTGGTGAGCCTGAGAGTTACAAGGGTGGTGACTTCTCTCTCTGTTTTTGTCCCTTTCCCCCGTGCCCGCAGAGCCGCACACCCTGGACGCCGATGAGAGGCCCTGCAGCGCTGCCGAGGCCGCGGCGCCGTTCCCGGCGCTGAGCGCGGCTCCCAAGGAGGGCCCCGCGTGCCACCGCGCCCCGACGGCCAAGAAGCCCTGCCTGCTGAGCCCCCCGTCGCCGCTGCGCCTCACGGATGTCCCCGAGCACGCCTCGGACGACTCGTCCGCCCACGCCATCTCCCTGACGTCCTGCGTGACCAAGGGCATGAGCTCCTGGTCGCTGCCGGGCGACTGCGAGAAGGCTCCGTTCACCATGATGGAGCCCGGGGGGATGTCGGCGCTGACGGGAGACTGCCTGATGCAGCCGAGCCGGACCTGTCTGGGCTGCTTTATTGAATCCAAGGACGGCATTGATGCGGAGCCGGGAATAAGCTTGAAAGTGGGGGATATAAATAGGGATTATGACACCTGTTCGGTCTCTGATATAGGGATTCACTGCATGAGCACAGGAGAAACCATGAGATATGGGGATCAACTGCTTTCAGACCAGCTTTTAAGCTTCCCTATGCATAAATCGAGGGCAGCGGACAAAAGAGATGCAGAAAAATCTGACAGTGATTCAGAGGACCCCACTCAGAAAAATTATTACGAAGGATTACTATTAGACAAATGCAATGGTGAGGAACCTTTACTAACAAATCCCAACCAGGAATGGGGCTATTTTGAATCTTTCATTAGTGAAAGTAAAATTGAGCTGCTTGACCTCTGCTCCAAAAATGAGCTTTCTGTAAATCTGTTTTCTGAGGAAGACGTGGACAATTACATGTTTGATGATGACGATTCCACCTTGGGAAGTGATGTCTGCTCCCTAAAGATTAGATACGAATCTTTCCAGGACAATGTGCGGGAGAAGACCACTACCCTGCAAGAGGACGCCCAGTTCAACTTCTTCCCCAGCGTGTTCAGCAACTGCACCAAAAGGGACAGCAGGAGCACCCTGAAAAGGGGGCCCAGCGGTGCCACCGACCCTTCTCAATTCAAATCTGAGGAAGGCATCATCTGGGGGGAGGAGGAGGAGGATGGCGAGGAAGAGGACGGTGAGGAGGAGGAGAAAGCTGCCTTAAATAAATCTTGCAACAGCACAGAGATGGTGCAGTACGTGGGCTCCAAGAGGAGCCACTTCTTGGACTCGGTGAATTCCACAGAGGATTCCGGGGAGTTCAGCGACGACAGCACTTGCACGGAGTCCTCCTACGACGTGCTGCGGGACATCAAGGACTGCAGCCGGTACCTGGCCCGGGACCACTCCGGTTCCTTCATCCAGCAGAACTACGGGCTGCGAGCGAAGAGGAAAGTGCGATACAGCGATGACTACCTGTACGATGTGGACTCCATCGAGAATGAGAAGATCCTGGACAAGAAGGAGTGGCTCCCGGACGGGCCCAAGGAGGAGGACGACGACGAGTGGTGCCCCAAGAAACGGCGAAAAGTCTCTCGCAAGGAGCCCCCCGTGATCATCAAGTACATCATCATTAACAGGTTTAAAGGGGAGAAGCATATGCTGGTGAAGCTCAGCAAAGTGGATGCCAACGAGACAACTGTTACTCTGAACGAGGAGCTGCTCAGCAAATACAAGAAGCTGGCCCCACTGAAGGGCTTCTGGCAGGAGAGGCAGCAGAGCCGGCTGGATTTGCTCAGATCGTCTCTCTACCACAAGCAGAATTTCTATCTTAACGGCTCAGATGCTTCGTTCCTCCCTCACCCACGGAAGCGAAAATGCAAGCTAGCAAACAGGCACCGGATTCAAAGAATTAAAGCCATCGAGCAATCAGTGAACAAGCTGGGCTCTTGCTCCTCTGATCACAAGCAGCCTTGCAGCAGTAAGGAGGACGTGGGCCTGAAAGGGCTGCCAGCATTAGCCATCTCCACCCCCAGCTGTGCCAACGGATTACACGTCCACGACATCGCAGGCATTGCCGTGAAATGCAAACCGCAGGAGCGGGAGCACAAGGGGACGGAGCGCAAAGTGCTCCGCAGAATCAAATTCAAAAGTGAAGCCAGGTTGAAGTGCAAGAAGATCAAAGCTGCCACCAGTACGGCAGAGGACTCCCCAGCACTGGAAAACCAGGACTCTGCAGGGCGTCTGAAGGACGAAAACAGTCCCTGTGCTTCAGACAGCTCCCATCTCCCAGAGTGCCACGAGGATAAGGTTGCTAAAAATTCTCCTTTCCTACCATCCACCTCCTCTTCAGACAAGCCTCTGCCATCTGCTAATATCACCACCAATGTACCCCTGATCCCCGGAGGGTATCTGCAGACATTGTTAGATGCTTCAGATCTGTCGAGCAACACCGGCATCCCGTACTTCGCCCAGCACCTCTCCGAGCAGCAGCAGCAGCAGCACCCGCTCCCCAGCATCGTCCCAGCGGAAAAGCCCTTCCCGTCCCTGCAGCCGGCGCAGAGCTGCGTGCTCTCCCCGCCCT
The DNA here is from genome assembly GCA_013397245.1 of Thryothorus ludovicianus. Taxonomy (NCBI): domain Eukaryota; kingdom Metazoa; phylum Chordata; class Aves; order Passeriformes; family Certhiidae; genus Thryothorus; species Thryothorus ludovicianus. The sequence goes on along the minus strand of VZTB01003924.1, from coordinate 19,291 downwards.
CCGAGTCGGAGCTGCAGCACTCGCCCGGCCACTTGGAGATGGAGCAGGGCGGCTTCGGCAGCATGTGGCCGGCCAGCAAGGGCAGCGAGCGCCAGGACTTCCCCGGGGACATGCCGGAGGCGGCCGGAATGCCGAGCGAGTTTGCCCCGGGCACGGACAGCATCCCCGCCTCTGGATACACTCCAGTCAATCTGAATAGCGGCAAATTGCTATACCAAAAAAATTACATGCCGGATAGCCAACAAGTGCAGTCTGATGATTCTTATCAGTCATGTCATTTCAATAATGGAGAGGGGCGCTTTCATTTCCAACGAGGTACACTCAGTACGGATGATGGCAGGCTCATTAGTTTTGATTCAGTGGGTTCATTGTCAGTTAGTTCTAGCAATTACAGTTCTTTAAGTTTAAAGTCTTGTGAAAAGGACGGCGAGGATGATATTAATGATGATTTCTTGGCCCACTGCAGTCCCAAGCTAGTGATCCAGCAGAGCATAGATGAAATCACCCCTTTGAAGGAGTCCACGGACCTTTTAGACATTTCCAACTTCACGCCTGATAGGTTCCGCCAGTCGTCGCTTTCGGAGATGTCCCCTCCAGACACTCCCAACCTGTCCCCGCAGATAGCCAGCTCCGATGCCAAGCCTCTGGGCACCCTGAAGGGCTTTCAGGAGAGCCCCCAGGCCTCCCTCAACAGCTCTGAGAAGGTCAAGTGGAACTGTGGGGTCCTGCAGGCTGAGGATCAGGCAGATAATGGGTTTGCTTTAAATAATCACCAGTTCCAGTTCCATATGTTCAACGATGAAGATTCTGTCAGCCTTCTCGAAAAGAGTCCATGCTTGTCAACATTTAATGAGCCATCTGGTCAAATTAGCACCAATAGCAAAGTGTCAAAATCGAAGAGGAAAAGTTCATCCAGCAAGAATGTGGGTACAAACCAAAGCTCTTCCCAGAAAGTCACCCGGAAAAAATCACCCAAAACCAACAAAGGAACCGATAAGCCGCAAGGGAAAAACTCCAGGCAGGCACCCAAATCCACCAGGAAAGGGAAAAATGCAGCAGGAGTCAACGGCGAGAAGGCTCCGGCTGTTGGTGGCAGGGCGGTCACTCAGCTGGGCACCGTGGCCACGGCCACCAAGGGTGTGGCTGAGGGCACTCAGCACTGCGGCCCGGCAGGGGTGAAGCTGGGCAAGCACAATGGGCTCTCTGGAGAGTGGGCACTGGGAAAAGAGGGGGGCACGGGCTGGTCGGAAGCCAGCCTGGGCAACGCCACCAGCCTCCTGGACGACGACCAGAGGGAGTTTGAGGAACCTTCCAACATCCTGTCCAACATCGCGTCGGGAATGGCCGACGTCCAGAGGTTTATGATGGCCTCCATCGAGCCCTTGTGGGGGCCCGTCGGCCACAACAGCGTTCCAGACATATTCCGGTCACCCGAGTCCAACAGCCTGAAACTGAAAACTCTTAAAATTTTGGCAGGGACGTCCCAAGAGTCGAAGAAGAAGGCGAACAGTGGCTCGCCGGGGGCAGCGAAGAACCACAAGTCAAACAACAAGGGCTCAAGCAAAAACAGCAAAGCCGTGAGCTGCGACCCTGGGCGCCCCAACTGCTCCACTGGGTTCACCACGGACATTCACGCTCCCTTTTTTGATAAAAACTATAGTAACCTGAGCACTTTAGGCAATAATGGACCTACCCATAAAAAACTCTACCGTCATAAATCCAGTTCGAAATCACTGAGGGATGAGAACTGTAAAATCAAGCGGACGGACCGCGAACAGCCCCACAAGGACCCACCTGTGACAGCTGCTTTTGAGAAACTGAGGTAATGCTGCACCAAACTGGCTGGAATGCCCCTAACCTCCCTCCCACCTGCTAGGCCCGCTGTTCCTCAGTTTTTTCCTTCCTGAAAGCAAAAGTTTGCATGAAAAAAAAAAAAAAAAAAAAAAAGACATTCCCCTTTTACAGTTTTGGTTGGTTTTGGTTTTGGGGTTGGTTTCTTTTTTTGTTTGTTTGGTTTTTTTTTTAATTATTATTTTTAAATGCATGAAAATACTTATGACTTGCAAGCTACCTAAAAGAATGACCAATTTTCTGGCTTGGCTGGGGTTAAAAAAACTAACAAGGCTACTCTTTTCTGCTGTTTGGCTTCTTCAGTTTTTAATTATTTATTGGGGGAAAAACAAAAACAAAAACAAAAAAAAACAAACCACGATTACACGCTCTTTTTAATGATTTTGACGAGGAAAGACTTTTTTTTTTTTTTTTGGAACATTTTATAAAAAATAAACCAAAAAAAAAAAAAAAAAAAGAGGTTCTGCATCCAAAAGCCAAGATCTCAAAACTTAAAGGCTCTTTACTTTGCAAATGAGAACTCGTTCCTAATTGAGCTTCACGTGGCAATTTTTGAGTGCTTTCTGGCCCCCTCTGCTGTTGTGTCTCCTAACCTGCATCATCTAAAGCTGCATCTTCTCTGCCCGCCTTTAGCGCGTTCGCTCCGTCGTGGTGACTCCAGACGAGCTAACTAAGATGGCATCAAATGTTTGATTTTTTCCTGCAGGGAATCAGACTCCATTCTTCTTAAAGCAGAAACAGCATTTTTGGGTTTTCCTGTATTTGAAGAAGAGACTCCCTTTTCTAGAAAGACGGTTGATGTTTGGTTCTTTTTTTACCGTTTTTTTTTTTCCAGTTGTTTTTTTCTTTTTTTCCCCCATCGGTTCCTTTTCAAAATCTGCCTTGTGGTCTGTTGAAATGTAAGTGCTGAAATGAAGAGTTTGAAATTGTGGGAATTTTATTATTTGAAAGCAAACCTAATCTGGTATTCTCTGTGAAAGACTGTTTTAAAAGTCATACTGTTGTACAGTAGTTTATGCACTATTACCCACAACAACAAAAAATTGTGCCAAACTATGAACAAGTGACTGTATTGTATATATTTTTACTTCTCTATCAACATTGGGTTGTGAGTGTTTTCTGCAGCTATGCCTTTTGGTTTTACTAGAAACATTCCAGTTGTTAAGTACTAACCACCCCCTTCAGAAGCACCTGTAACTCACGATGAAAAATGATATTGTTCACTGATACAACTTACCAAAAGTTTTATGGACATGACTAAAAGTGTGCCAAATTTACTTACCTCATTTCATGGATTCACCCTGTGGTTTAAAGCTCATAAAGGGAAAAAAAAACAAAAAAAAAAAAAAGAAAAAGGAGAAAAAAAAGGGGGAAAAAAAAAAAGAAAAAAAGGAACTTTGAAACCGATGCTGGGAAATGGTAACGTCCTCTCTTTGAAACCACAAGCAGAAAAACTTAATGGTGAAATGTTGAGTTTCATTATAGGAGAGAGGTGCAATGGTGGAGGAGTTCAGAAAACCACTGACGGTAAGTTTGCCAGGAACTCAAGTGTCTGCATCTAGAGACTACAGAACAGCTGCTTTTCAAGTGTCTGTTTTCTTAAAGCAAAACCTGTAGCTGAAGATCATTTGAAATGCAAAGTTACATTGCTAATTCTTTGTATCTCAGTTTTATATATTTTATAAGAACCTGGGATAAATTCTGAAATAAGTATAAAAACAGAACTAATACATTTCATACATTGAGTGCTATTTACTTTTCCTTTGAGTAGTTTCTTAAGCATTTTCAATGCAGAGCCTGTCAGAAGCGCTCTCCTGTCATAGCTTTGGTGTTTCCTCCATGTCTAACCTTGCGATGCCAATATAGTTTGAACTTTCAAAAGCAGAGTCATTCATTTAAAATACAACTCTGAACCTTTTCTTTGATTCAGTTCAGGAAACAAATACAACCAACGGAGCTATTTGTGATCTCACCGATCAGGGCCGGATCATGACTGGACTTTATTAAGACAGCATTAAGTATTGAATGCTAAATGTATTCTCAAAAGGCCTTATTTGTAACCCTCCTCACCACACCCTCGCCCTCCACGAGAATAACGAACCCAACAAAGATCTATTTTCCTTGTGCAACTGAGAGCCTGTGCGTTTTGCTGCTGATTTCTCGTGAAAAACCTTGATATGCAAGAGCCCTGGGAGCCATTGGGAGCAGAGGGATGCGAGGCTCGGACACCTTATGCAATAGCAGGCGGTGAGGAAGAGGAGCCTCTCTGGCAGTGGACAGCTCACATTGCTGGTACAGCCACAGGCGTAGACATGGTGTCACACAGAGAGCAGGGCTGGGCTCAGGTTTCCTCCTAAGTCAGTTTTTCCCCACCCACGCACCAGGCAGAGCAGCAGAATTGGTTTAAGTTAATTTAGCAGCAAAGCAGAGAGATCACTTAAAATCAGAGTGGAGATGCAGAGTGTCAGTTTAGAATCGTGTTTTCAGCTCTTACAGGTCTTGGGGTGCAGCTTAGCTCGGCTCTGTGATCCCAGAAAGAACAGCTCAGTAATTGGATTGTGTTTTATTTAACAGATGAAAGGATGAACTCTGAAAAAAAAAACCCAGTAATTATAAAAAACATCCTGTAAGTTCATTTTTTCATGGAATAAATGCTGGCATTGCCCAGAGCGAGTTGCTCTGGATGAGAGAGGTCTCTGGTGCCCCATGGCCTGCAGTGTCCCACCCCAGCTCTGGCTCCAGGAGGGAGATCCAGGAGATGCTCAGGATTTACTCTAGGGGCAGGAGCTGTGGTAGGGCTCCATCCCTGGGCACTGGGCTGCCCTGCAGCCCCCATGCTCTCCTCGCTTCCCCAGCAGCTCTTTTCTGTTCATAGGCTCATCAGATACTACAAGCTCCAACCACTGCTGTGGAGTTTGCATGTCCCGGTTTTTCAGCATTCCCCCCACGTGCTGCAGGAGAGGGGCTGGCAGCTCCCTGCTTTCAGATGTTCTGGCTGCTAAACTTACAGAGACAGGTCAGGCCCAGGGCTGGGATGTGGCACAGACCTTCTTTCTGACCCAGAACCATCATTTGAAAGCACATTTCACCTGGCCTGCACTGTGCTCCTTCTGCTAAATGTTAGGAATATGTGACTCATAATAAAACCCCTTGTACTAGACAGGGTAGCAATACTTATTGCATTTGAGGAATGTGCAATAGGGCATGAAGATCAGGCATAAAACTCATCGACTGTTTTATCCATGGATCCCCAGCTGGATGTTTCAGACCGATGTTAACCACAAATTCCAGCTGCCTTGTTGTTCTTCAGTCCTTCTACCATTTCAGTTGCTGACAGCTTTGGTGGTCATCCCCATGTCCTCCAAAAATCTCTGACTGGGGAGATGTTAAAGAACCTGGGTCCTTCATGGTCTAGCACTGGCCCTTCCCGTGTCTGGAAAGGTGATCGCTCTGCTGCTTGACCTCAAAATTCAGAAATCGCCTTGAACCAACTATTGCCCTCTTCCTTTTTGATCTTTATAGAGTGTTTGGGTGGGAAGGGGTCTTTGAAGGCCATCTACTCCAATTCCCCTGCAAAAAGCAGGGACATCTTCTACTAGACCAGGTTGCTCAGAGCCCTGTCTGACCTGACCTTGAACATTTCCAGGGATGGGACAGCCACTACCTCTCTGGATAACCTGTGCCAGCGTTTCACCACCCTCATAAATTTTTCTCTCAAGTGCTTCTCATCAGGGCTGCTCTAAATCCATTCCCCAGCCTATGGGTCCCAGGGATTGCCCCATCCCTGGTGCAGCACATCACATTTGGCCTTGTTTAACCTTATGAGGTTCCCTTGGGCCCACCATCGAGCTTGTCCATGTCCCTGTGGATGTCACTCTGTCCCTCAGGCATGTTAACCTCACCACTCAGTTTGGTGTTTTCTGCAAACCTGCTGAGGGGACTCAGTGCCAGTATCTGCATCATTGGTGAAGGTACTCCACGGTGCTGGTCCCAGTACAGACCCCTGAGGGACAGGGACTCGCCACTGATGTCCTCCTGGACAGTGAGCTGTTGACCACTAGTCTCTGGATGTGACTGACTGTCCATCCAGTTCCTCATCTGAACAGTCCATCCTTCAAATCTGTCTCTCTTCAGTTGAGAAAGGTGTTGTGGGGGACTGTGTCAAAGGCATCCTAGAAGGCCACTGGGCTGGCCAGGCTGGACTTGCCCTCGGTGAAGCTATGCTGGCTGTCCTGAGTCACTTCCCTGTCCTCCATGAGCCCCAGTGGAGTTTCTGGGAGGGTCTGGTCCATGGTGTTCCCAGGCACAGAGCAGGGGCTGACAGGGCAGTGGTTCAATGTTTTAGGTTTCCCAGTCATCTGAGACTTCACCTGACTCCCAGGACTTTACTGAGGAGAGTGACTTGGTAACCCCATCAGCCAATTCCCTCTGGGCTCTGGGATACATCTCAATCAGGTTCCATAGTCTTAGGTTCCTCAGGTGGTCACAGACTTGATTTTCTTTTACAGTGGGTGAGACTTTGCTCCTCCAATCCCTGTCCTGTGGTTCCACTACTCAAGAGAGATGGAAAGAGAGATTGCCTCAACCTTCTTCTCTGTTACCAGTCTGCCAGTTGTGTCACACCTGCTTTCACCCTTCCTTTTCATGCTGACACACCTGTAGAGGGCCTTGTTATTCTTTATGTCTCTTGCCACGTTCAGTTCCATCTGCACTTTGGCCTTCCTCACTCTGTCCCTGAACAATGTGACAGTATCCTGGTACTCTTCCCAGGGTACCTGTTCCTGCTCCTGCTGCCTGTGCATCTCCTCTTGTCCTTCAGCCCAACCAGCAGGTCCCGACTCAGCCATGCCAACCTCTTGCCTTCCTTGCTTGATTTCTTACACCTGGGGATTGAGAGCTTTTGCTCTCTATGAAAAGCATCCTGAAAGATCTGCCAGCTCTGTTCTGCTCCCTCAGCCCTGAGGGCAGTTTCCCAGGGGATCCTATTGATTAATTCCTTGAAGAGCGGGCACTTTACTTTCCTAGGATTCGTCTCCACCTGCCTATCACTACCTCAAGGTTTTCATTTCCCACCTCTGCCTCATCCCTCACCGTACAAGCTCTTGTTCTCTATTTGCATTTTTGTTTTTCATGGCACTGCTCACAGCTGTGGGAGGACTGGGATGTGGGTCCCACCCATCCCTGCCCACCACCCACACCCCCAAGGCTCTCTGCCCCTGCTTGTGCTGGCTCCCACCTCAGCCCATCCTCTTGCCCAGTCCCAGTGCAACGTCCATCCTCCTCCTGCATCTTCTCGTTGGGCTCTTGGGAGCGATGAAGCCAAGCCACACAGTAGATGTTTATTCTGCAGCATCCCTTAAAGTGTCTTTCCTGCTTCATCTCTTTTCACTCCTACTCCAGTGCAGGATGGGGGGTCGGTGCCAGCAGTGCTGCTGAGCCACGGTGTCACCGCAGTCAGGGTGACTTAGAATTGGCACTGGTGTTAGAAAGCAGGGACCGGTCACTTCCAAAGGTTGTAAAATCCATCTGAGAGGAGAATGACACAGGGCGAGGTGGCAGTCCCTGCTCTGCCACAAGAGCACAGGTGTCCCGTGGCACAGGAATAGGAGAGATGTCCTGCAGAAGGAATCCCGCAGCAACCCAGCAGGAGCCAGCCCAGCCCACGGCCATAGATTGCATTTAGAGGTTTTGTAAATAGAAAAATACCAGTGATGGGGATTCAATAAAAACCTTTTGGGTTTTTATTACAAAAGAAATCTTCCCAGGTTTACATCGTACTTTCCTTTTTTTTTTTTTTTTTTTTTTTGAGCATAGAAGGGTGGATGTTTTTGAAAATCATCTTGAGAATAATGACTTGTGGACTAGAGGCAGCCAGGTATTTTGGGAGGAGGAGGAAGACGAGGGCAGGGGCAGCCACAGGGCTGTCCTTGCCATGCTGTGCTCTCCTGCTGAGGCTGGGTTGGCTCAGAGAGGAGAAGCCAAGGCTGACTGGTGATTGCTTGGAGAAACCATTGCTGCATCGTTTGCTCTTTTAAAAAATCAGGATCGCTGTTATTTTTTCAGCATTATGGCCCAAACAAGCCAGGAACCAAAATAAAGATGTTTTAAGCATTGTCATCCTTTAGCTGCTCTTTCTGTAAGCTCCCGATCTAGCAAAGCATTTAGGTGGGAGCTTGCTCCCAGGGGCTCCCGTGCCCCAAGTGCTTTCCCAGCCAGTGATGTCAAGTCCCAAGAAAAACTCCTTAAAAGTCAGTGTAAGTGGGAAGAGGATCAGGTGCATGGACTTGGGTTGGTGCAGGATCAGGCCCTCAGTCTTTACTTTCTCAACTCGGTGTGTTGGACTTTGCCTGTGCAGCTCCCAGGGGGTCCAGTGGAGGTTGCATGGTTCAAACCGCTGACATCTATTGGAGAATGTGCCTCTTTATCTCTTCAGCATGTGAAATAATGCAAAAAAAAAAATAAAAAAGAAAAAAAAAAGTAAACCAAGTACAATGTCTGTGGTAGAAGCAAGGCTTTTCAAATCTGTTTCTCAGGTAAACAAGTGACACTAATGACAGTGGAGTAACAGCCATCTAAGGGAATTGGGATCTGAAGCAGGAGGATTCCCTCCATCTCGCAGGACGCTTGGGTTGCCAGACACGTTTACTGAGCCTTTAAACACTTGGTGCAAAAGGAAACGAGAAATGAAATCGGTCTTTTCACTACCCTTCGCTAGCTAGACAGACAGACAGACAGACAGACAGACGTCCATTTCTAAAGCACAAAGGGAAGACTTAAACCTAGACTAAACCACACACAAACACACACGAAAAACAAAACAAAAACCAACCAAGGTACCAGTGAAACTCCTTTTGTCTCTTACTCCCGGTGGGAAGCAGGGTAGAAATCCAAGGAGCTGCTCTGTTCCGCTGCCCCGGCGCCGGCCGGGCGCTTCGACTGCTGCCTCCAGAGATGTGAATGTACTGCTCCTTGAGTTCCCTTCCATAGAACTAGAGGCACCTCGTTAGGAAGTTGCTCCTGTTTTATGGTGCTAAAGAAAACTTTTATTCCCCCCCTTGAGCATTTAAGAACTATTAAATGGCCCTTTTTATGAATGTAACATATCCATTTCTGTTCCACATTTTACACTGCAATTTTAACATGTTTGGAAATGATTTGCCTTTTTTCTTTTAGAATAAGCTTTATAAATATTCTGTAGAGTCAATTGAAGTATAATTCTTAAGGATCACTCTAAGACGCCTACAAAATCTTGTATATTTTTAAGTGTGCCAATTTGTAAAATATTTTGTAAGTGTATATTTTTCTTAGAAAAGTGCTGTGAAGTGTTTGTATGTGTGAGGTTTCCCTTTTTTTGCACCTTCGGGTGTTAATAAAAGGATGTATACTTAAGAGTTTCTGGTTTTAAAAACCAAAATACAAAGAAAAAAATTAAACTTTTGTTGGGAATTTTGTAATAAAAAGAAATGTTGTGAAAGAGTGTAGTGATATTGTGTAAAGGAAACTGGAAAATTTGTGAGCGCTTTGCTGTTTTATAGATCCTCTTGTAAATTATTCTTGTAATATTTTGGGTTTTGTTGTTCTTGTTGCAAAGGTTTTAAATATTTGTGACTGACTCTGTATGGTGAAAACGTCATATTGTTAACTTGCTGAGTTTTGTTATATTGTTTATGGAATAAATAAAAAAATTAAAAATCTCATTTTAAGATCATGTATGAAGAAGAAATTAAAATTGCCATTTATTGAATATTAGGAATCGTTTCTTTAACCCAATCGCTGCTGTAGATGAGGATCTGTCTGGCTGCCCCCTCCCAGGGCACTCCAGGCCCAGCCTAATTGGGCTGATGCTCGTTAGTGTGAAGCACACCAGGGACCGAGGCACGGCCGTGGATGGGGAAAAGTGGGAAATAAAGCTTGGATCACATCTGCTGCAAAGCGGGGCTGCTTTTCATTGAGAAACGGGAACTTCACCAAGTCAGCACAGAGTTCAGCCTTTGCCTTCTGCGGGTGCAGGGGTGGGGCTGGGCTGGCCCGGAGGGCGCGGAGCTTCTTCCCAGCCCAGTGTCCCCGGGTGAGGTCCCAGCACGCTCCCGGACTGGCCAGTTCCTGGGAAGGAGAGGGTGCATGCACTGAAATGCCTCTGGCTTCAACATTTGGTGGTGTTGAAACCCTGGCCACTGAGAATGCCAGACTTGCTGTGCTGACAGGGAATGATCCTCAAGGATGCACTGCATTCGACCCGAGGCCATGGGAAAGGCTTCCAAAGCTGAGTGATAGCTCTGAGTCTGTGAGTGTGGAGTTGAATAGAAGTGTATTATATCACAGGGTGAGAAATTTGGAATTTAGGGTGGTGGGTTAAAATAACACATATGTAACAAGATGGAGCGTTTAGGGTGTAGTCTCCTCCTTCACTAGTTCGGGTGATTTTGTGTGGTTGAGAAATTCCGCAGTGCAGGACATGGGTAGCTAGTTATTGGGTTAGAAGTTGAATTAGTTGGCATCTCATAATTTGGTAGTTTAGACTTAAAAAGACCTTGAAGACATTGCTTTGCGGAAAAGAAATAAAACTTAGTTGTTTTTAAAACGACAATTCCTTTTATCAGCACTTGATAGAAGCCATGAAGGAGGGGGGCATTAAATCAGGCTGGGTCATTCCCAGCCCAAGAAAGCAGGACATGAACACTGTGTTCCAGCAACTGGATCCCTCGGCAGGGAGCTGGCAAATTATCCCCAAAAGCAGAGCTGGTAGCTCAACAAGCTACCTGTGTTCACAGGGGAGTTTCAGATGAGTAAAATGGGGCACGGGAGGGATTTCAGTGCTGCCAGTGTGAATCCCAGTGCCAGGACCCCAGAGCAGGGCAGGGCTGGAGTGGAGCCATGGTCCAGGGAAGCCCATCAGCAGCTCAGCTTTGAGACGGGCTGAGCTTTAATCTGGCACTAGAAGCTCTCTAATAAATAAAGCACGCAGAGGGCTGGGCCAGGCCCACAGCCACCAAAACCATCAGGTGTGTCCTATGTGGGATCAATCCTGCGACCCCACGGGCTGGAAATAGTTCCAGCTCCTCAGTGCAAGTCTCAGGGAGAGACTTTTTAGCAGGTCCTGTGGCCACAGGAGCTGGGCGATGGTTTTATCTGAAAGAAGGTAGATTCAGACCAAATGTAGGGAAGAAATTTTTTACACTGAGGGTGGCACAGGTTTACCCAGAGAAGCTGTGGATGCCCTGTCCCTAGAAGTGCTCAAGGCCAGGTTGGATGGGGTTTGGAACAAACTGGAAGGCTACTGTTCCTCTGAGCTATTACTGCACGTTTTCTCCATAATCAGGGTTATGTTGCTCAAAAACTCACTGCCACTCTGTTTAATCTTGTGCTTTCTCAAGTGCTGACACAACCCCACGATGGCCTGTCCACATTTGGCATGACTGATACCAAAACATTTAATTAAACAAGCAGAGCCTTCATCCACCAGAGAAATGCTACAGAAAGGACCTGTTAAATGGGGTTGTGTTTATCTACTGTGTTAATATTATTTAAAGCACGTATAATTAAAACACTTGTAACTGCTGCATGAACCATCGTCCATGTCTATGAATGGCCCAGTGGTTTCTCCTTGTGAGTGAAGGCAGAATCAGATTTTAATTGGGATGCAGTTTAATATCACCAGCTTCTCTGTCCTGCCAGTGGGAGCTGCTGTCTCTGGGGGACAGTTTGGCTGCCCTGGGTGACACCAGCCTTTCCTCAGTGTCTCTGGGGTGATTAGTGCCCTTCACCACGTCCCAAAGCAGCAAGAGAACTCTGCAGACAATTCCACAGGATGGTTTAGAACACCTGCAGCACTGACAGCCGGGAGGCCTCTAGAAGGTGTCAGGTAATGATTTAAAGTATGGATGTATTTGTGTCTCCTCATGCAAGGAAGTCAGTAGGGGAAAAAATGGGAATCTCTCTGTCTGGGGTATTCATAAGTACTTCTCTTAAATATATTTCAAACTTAGACATATATTTAACTTCCCCTAAGTCAACAGAGAGCCCAAACCCGCCCAAAATCTCAGCCTTGCAGACCCCAGCAGCCATCCAAGCTGTGCCTGTCCTTTGGCGAGCACAGCCCAGCTCCTGCACAGCTGATCCACTGGCAATATCCCATCCCAGGGGCTTCTTACACATCCCAACATTCCAGGTGGGATCTGTCAGGACAGGTGCCGTGTGGTTTATGTTGATAGATGCCCACAGGCTCCCCCGTCCCCCAGTTTCTATGGAATTACACCTATAGGAGTAGCTTTTGCTTGGCAAATGTGCCTTGTGCTGCAGCAAAAGCACTGGTTCAATAAAGCACTTAAACATACACGTTATCTTGAACATGTTGGAGATTATATCCCTCTTTAGCAAAGCATTTAAGTATGTGCTTAATTTAAGGATTTAATTAAGGATTTTAATTGTAGACTTCAGTATGTGCTTACCTGCTTGCCTGAATGTGGGTGAGATTACTACAAGCTGAAGATTTCGACATAAAGTCAGTGACTAATTCTGTCTGAATGAAGGTGTTACATTATTCTCACACAATGCAGTTAAAATATAAATAGGAAAAAGGCAAGAGGCAGTTAACTCAATTCTTTCAGCTGAAAGCAGCATCCACGACCATATCTGAGTTGATGAAAATCTAATATTATTAGTAAGGATCTCTAAAGTGGCATTACAGATCAATAGAAAGGAGCACCCTAGAAATGAGACTGCAGCTCATGAGCTTTAATTATGACAAAGGAAGGATTCAGCCATCCTCTCCCTCTCATCAGTGACAGTGACCTCAGAATGTAAGTGGCCACCAACTAATGGGCTGTGGCATCATTTCTTCAGTCATTAGGGGATTTAAGTTGATTTGATAAGAAAAAAGAGTTTCTGCAATTGCATCACCAGCCTGTCTTTTGGACCATTTCCATAACTTTTGAACTCTGTGACAAATTTCATCTAATTGAGGAAAAAAAAAAAAAAAAAGGATTCCAAAAATACCAAGCTCCAACAAGTTGAATGTAAAACAAGTGTCTGGGTTTCTGTTTCTCCAGCAGCATTTGCTGTCACTGAAGAGCCTTCCCCACCCCAGGACTGGGACAGTGTGCTGCTTTTGGGTGGGATGGAGTTCTTTTCTTGACAGTGCTAAGATGGAATGGTTTTTGTCTTTTTGTGTGACACCACAAGGTATCACAACTCCTAACTCGATTTTTCTTTTTAAAATTATATATTGAGCCATCTTAAAATGCAGGAGGGGAAGTGATTGTTATCCAGGGAGACCAGGCAGCTGATACACCTACAGGGCACCCATGGGAGAGCATTTCCTGCAGAAGAGATAACCCAGGCAGCCAAAATGACAGTGCAGACACTTATTGACCCCTTTAACAAACAAAGTGAGTTTCTTTGGAATTTTACATCTTGCATCTCTTTGTTTTCCATGAGAAGCTTAAGAGATGCTTCTACTTCTTGTCTCTACCTGCATCTCTTTTTTCTTCACCCTCAGATTGCATTTTGAGATCTCAGACTACATGATTATGCAGTATTAGGCTTCCAACCTTTTAATGGAAATAACAACAGGGGTGAGTGGTGATAAAGGCAGTTCCAGACAGCAAATCCACTCGCTGAGAGAAAAGTACTTAATGCTCTCAGGAGCAAGAGGCATTTTACAGCTCGGGTGTGTGGCAGACACGGCTCAGGAAGGGTGGCTGGGAGCTGGGATGTGCTTATCAAGGAAACGGGGAACACGGAGCCACGCTGCCCGTTCAGCCTGGCAGTGGCTGTGTGAGCTGCATTTGCCTCTCAGTATCACCACCCAGGCAGGCACCAACACCAGGAGCTCTCTGCACGTCATGCACATCTGAGAGCAGGGACAGAAAAACCTGCGGCTGTTACAGAGTGGGAATGGGAAAAATGTCCGGAACTGTGATGCCAAGGCTGTGGTGAGCAGGATCCCTCAGGACTTGTACTGTGCAGTGTGGTGTGAGCACAGACACTGCGTGTGCAAGGCAGGACTGGGAGGAGCACAGACAGTGCGTGTGCAAGGCTGGGATGAGCACACACACTGCGTGTGCAAGGTTGGGATGAGCACAGACACTGCGTGTGCAAGGCAGGGCTGGGATGAGCACAGACACTGTGTATGTTCAAGGCAGGGATGAGCACAGACACTGTGTGCAGGGCTGGGATGAGCACAGACACTGCGTGTGCAAGGCTGGGATGAGCACAGACACTGCGTGTGCAAGGCTGGGCAGGGATGAGCACAGACACTGTATGTGCTGTGCACGGATGAGCACAGACACTGCGTGTGCAAGGCTGGGCAGGGATGAGCACAGACACTGTGTGTGCAGGGCAGGGCTGGGATGAGCACACACACTGCGTGTGCAGGGCTGGGATGAGCACACACACTGAGTGTGCAGGGCAGGGCTGGGCTGAGCACACACACTGAGTGTGCAGGGCAGGGCTGGGCTGCCGTGCTCCTGTCAGCGCAGACAGAAGCAGAGCTCTGCCAGCTCTGAGCTGCAGAAGGTCCATGACCTGCAGATGAGTCAATCTAATTTTATCCTGCAGTGAGCACTGGCGCACCTGTATAATGAATAGCACATTATCACATCTTTGCTCGACTATCTCAATATCATACATTAATACAGTCTTCATAGCCTTCGGTTATCATGTTATTTAATCTTTAATCTAATGTATTTGGAGCAACTGGCTAGTGAGATGCGGCCCTCTTTATCCTTCTAAGGACAATAGCAGGAATAAATGTTAAACTAAAGGAAGGAACGAAAAAAAAAAAATAGCAGCTCTATTTGTGCTATGTTGAGATGCATTTCTTGGCAGCCCCAGAGATTCAACAGTCTGGTATTTATCACGACAAAACGCAGAAATGTCTGATGATTACGTGAAGGGAAGTAAAGAGACTGAGCATAAACTGCAGTCTCGGAGATAAGGGCACATTTTTACAGCAGGCAGCTGCTAAAACAGGGCTATGTGACACAGTGCTGCAGCAGAGGAGGGGACACAGGCCAGGGCAGGGACAAGGGCAGAGCTGCAGCCAGGGACAAACAGAGCAGTTTGATACTGAGGAGGAGAATTAGGCAACCTGCTCAATCACATTATTTACCACCAGGAGGATTATTTTTAAGGAATGTATCCCTCCTTCATCTTCCATTGGATAATACTACAAAATGCTGGCATTGGCTGTGGAGACTATTTAGGATCTTTCTTGCTGAAATGAGCTCCTGGTGTGGTGTTCAGTGAGGGGAACCTGTCCAGCAGTGCCTGGAGTTGTCCCTGTGCCCAGAGGGATTTAGCATCAGCCCAAGTCCCTTGAGGACACGGTCTGGATCCTGGGCTTGTGGCACCTGCTCTGTCCTGGCTCTGTTCCCAGGTGGGTGCCTGGCAGGACCCCTCTGTGATGCTTCCAGTCTCTGCTGGGGTTACAACATCAAGAGGATGGAAACCAAGAGCTGAAAAGTCACTCTTACTGAAACCAAGAGCTGAAAAGTCACTCTGACTGAAACCAAGAGTTCCATGGAGCTCCTGGTGTGAACGAGTCACTGCACAGCTCTGGCCAAGGTTGTTTGATGTTAGGGCTGGGATTTGAGAACAGAAAGGTGTAGATCTCTCAATTATTGCCAAGAGTGTGAAGTCTGCAATCCTGCAGGGAACACGCTGAGGTGGAGACTCGTGTTGGTTAAGGAGAACAGTGGCTGGAGGGCCAAGCTGGGAGCAATCACCAGTTTAATTTTAGGGCTACAGTTATGAATTAGGTCATGATTCCTGCACAGAAAAGGAAATGTGCCATTGCCTGAACTGCCCTGGACATCACACAGGCCATGTTCTTGGTTGAAGGATGAAGGATAATGCTGAAATTCATTATTCTATACCGAGGGACAGAAGCTTCTGGGTTTTAGCAGTTGAACCCCAGTGGTGGAAGTCCTTCATTTCCCTGGCATGAGTGTAGAACAAAGTTAACACATGATCCCTGTGGCTTGGCTTCATTTCATCCTTTTGCAGCACAGCATATTTGATGCAGGACTCGAGGGAATGATGAATTGCTCTCTAAGAACAATTCAATGAAAACATATGGATCTGCTGTATAAGATACAGATCCTATGGTCTTTGTAGGGTTAATGTAGTGTTGTACTGTGAATCTCTGCACAGAAAACGCTTCTGATGGATGCTTTCCTCATTCTTTCTGCCTCAAATAAAACCACCAGTTTTTTTAGGATCAGTTATCTCCTCTTGTGGAGATGAGGACATTGCTGAGTTCCCCCAGCAGCTCCAAGGATGGAGAGCAGTGCCAAAGGCATCAGAAGCAATTAAAGAAAAATAAGAGCTGATTTGAAGAATGTAATGATCATTCATATAGCTGGGGAAAAATAGGATTTTATCACTGAAACATTAGAAAGACAAGCATTTATACTCTGATAAGTATTATGGCACTGCAAATGATTTAATTTTAGATCAAGAAAACAATAATGTGGCAAATCAGTGCAAGAGGCTAAGGCTGCTCCAGGTGGGCAGGGAGAGACTTTCTGACTCCAGTCTTGGCCCAAAGGAAGAAGCCAGGTATCTCCCTGGCCCCCGTGCCTGCTTTTCCACAGCAGTTTTGCCTCCCAGAATATCATGCCCAGCTCCTTTTGTAACCATTCCTCCAGCTTCTGTTGAATGCTCACCCTTCATGGTTCTCATGTGTCCTGTCCTCTTGAGGCAGATGAGCCCATTCCAGGGTAAACTTAAATGAGGATGGTGATCTCCAGGTCCAGGAGATAGAAAATCAAAGGTGTGCAACAAAACAAGGTGGTTTTGAGGGAGAAGCTGAAAATTGCCACAGCCTGTAATTGTCTCTGCTCATGCTTTGGTGGCTGCCCTTGGACAGGCAGTTTTGTCACTCTGCTCAGCTTCTCGTTGCTCTAACAAGGGACAAGGAGCTCCACTGATCTTTGAAAAGCCTTCAGTAAGTGCCACGTTTTTCTTTCATGTTTGGATGTCCCTGTTACAGCACACATACATCAAACCCTGTCCATAAAGGAGTAATTAAATAGCACAGTTAAAGGGATGTCATAGGATGGGCCAGATTACAGCTCACCCAGAAATGTCTTCCCAAGTCCCAGGCTCTTTGACATGATTCTCCCCCCTTTCTCTGAATTTCTTCCAGCATTAATTTCAGCCAGTCCTGGGATTATTTGGAATAGGGCCTTGGGGGACTTGTTCAAAGGCACTGCCACCACGGACAGCTTTGCTTTCTGAACTGAAGCATTTCACTCCTATCTGTCTGGACATATGAGCTGCTCAGCACTGCTTCATTAGGCAAGTTATTTTTAAATTCCCAGAAAGAGCAAAACATTGAGAGAGGAATTAGCATTTGTCGTTGAAACAGCTGCCAAGCAGAACAGGCAGAAGGCGCTCCAGGTCCCCCCTGCTATCCCTGGGATTAACCAGGCACCAGTACCCAGTCACTGACACGCTCCCAGACTGCACAGGAGACGTCAGAAATCACACCCCAAGATAAAGATTGGCAAGTGACCATCAGAACTCTTTTCTGGATGTAAGTAAGAAGGTGACCATCAATACTGAATAAGAAAAAATCTTGGAAATTTCTCTCTTCCTGCTGCCCCAGTCTGTATTTTTCCACTTTTTTCTTTCCTGAATTTTTCACGTAAGGATTTTAATTCCATTCTGGTTTCTCCACACAAATGAGTGAAGCAATAAAGG
Organism: Thryothorus ludovicianus; assembly: GCA_013397245.1. Classification (NCBI taxonomy): domain Eukaryota; kingdom Metazoa; phylum Chordata; class Aves; order Passeriformes; family Certhiidae; genus Thryothorus; species Thryothorus ludovicianus. The sequence continues at coordinate 1,732 of VZTB01003924.1, read as the reverse complement.
CTGCCCAGAGTCTTTGCTTCCCCTAAACAACAAGACCCAGTGGGCACTCACTTTCCAAATGCCAAGGGACTGCAATAAAGCTGATGCTGCTTGATTGTATTCTCGCTCGGTAATGGGGTTAAGTTTCCCAATAGTTGATGGTGCCCTCACAGGCCAGAGTTAAAGCAAAAGGCTTGGCAATGAATTGTATGAGGCACATTTTGGTGGCTGTTTGGAAACGCTGATTGCTCTGCAGTTGGTGCTCCTGAGGGCAGCCGGGTTTCACACTGATAAGGTTAATAATGCAAAAAAAAGTGTTGAAGATGGAAAGGGGGGATAGGTTAGGCAAAAACAGCCTTTTCACCTCTCTGGGAGCACACAGGCAGCACAGCCAAGGCAGTGTGCAGGTTGTGCTGCCTGGTTCACCCCTCCCTTCGCCCCTGTCTGCAGCCACAGGATTTCTGTATTTATCCAGAACAAATCTAGCAGGAGCTGTTCTCATAACCTGCTCCCAATTCCTGTCTAATGAAGGCCCCTGGATTCCTCTGAATTAATGCTTGTTCAAACCAGAGTGTTTCCTTTGGAAAAGAAATGATCTCATTAAGTATTCCCAGTGATTCTTTAGTGACAGGGACTCTGCCACAGTCGGCAACCAGCGTGTGGATTGTTCCAGGGGACAGCCTTCCCCAGTCCTAAGAATACACAGCGACCTGTATTGAGGTCCAGGTATCAAACACCCCTCTGCCAGATAAATCGTGGAATCACAGAACACTTTGGGTTGGAAGGGACCTTAAAGATCATCCCATTTCACTCCCTGCCAGGGCAGAGACACCTTCCACCATCTCAGGCTGCATCCAACCTGTCCCTGAACAATTCCAGTGATGGAGCAGCCACAGCCTCTCAGGCTATGCCAGGGCCTCACCACCCTTTCGAGTTAAATGTGTCATGTGCCTTCCTAGAGACTGCATTTAAAATGTCCCTTCACCTTTTATTTCTTAGTGAACTGGTTCCTTGCTTTCTCACCAAGGTGTGCTTTCCAGCCCTCGAGGAAGGTTTCCTGGAGCCCACACAGCAGTAATAAAACCTCTCTTGTCTTCCTTGGCGCCTTGCTTTGTGGTTCCTTGGAAGCATTAGCTCCTCTTGGCAGAGCATCTCATTAGGAGCTCATCTTCAGCTGATTATTCCTCTTCTGAGTCACTACTTTCCATGACTTTGTCACCCACCCCTTAGTCCAGCTGCTGCTCTATTCTTAGGCTAATGACTTTACATCTGGTGGCACGAAAAACATGTTGTTTATTTAAACGCAGCTCATTAAGTGATCCAGATTAGGTTTGGTATTGGCGACCTGCTCCAACTTCTGTGCAGCTGCAGATCACCAATAATGATCTGGCATTTTCTCACAGGTCAGTGATCACACATTAAGTGTTGTGCGGTCAAGATCCGGCAGGGAGGGAGCTCTGCTGTGTTCAGTGTTCTGCTTACAATTACACTTGGACACCTATCAGTTAGTTTTCAGTCCAATTAATATTTGTCTTATTGACACATCGTTCCTCTTTCTCAATCAAAGGGAAGATCTGGCTGAAGGTTTCTTCTAACAATTCTGCTACTGTAAACTATGACATTAAGGAAAAGATCTGGTTAATAGGACAAAGCCTACTTTTCATAATGTTACAGTATCTCCTTGAAATTATTTATCGGGTTATTATTTCTTTTAAGTTGCTATATTTTCTTGGGTATCCTTGATAACAGATTG
>VZTB01003911.1:41429-67413 GCA_013397245.1 Thryothorus ludovicianus | reverse complement strand
AGTAAAATGTCATGCGTATATTGATGACAGCAGGAAATTTATGATGAACAGGCTGTGGGGTGAGATCAACCACCCTGTCATTGCAGTCAAGATGGAAGGGTTAACACAACACTCCATGTTCCGGTGGCAATAGCCAACTTTTATTGAGTGCTGGTCTCCTCATATAGCTTTAAAACTCTGCAAAGTTAGTCCTGATTAGCTGAATTAATTGCCACCCAGCTAACTGGTCAATAGCTGCCCATGTCCCCAACGGCCCTGACTGGTCAAGTTATATAATTAAGGTAGTTATATAATTAGTTATATATCATTTATAAAATTATAATTAGGATTATTAGGCCAGCTGTTCACCACTACAGTTCCTCCTTTTTGTTTTTAAATACAAGGCGATGTCTGTCATCCTCTGCAGGGCTCTTGCAGACAGGATGATAAACATGGCACAATGTATGGAACAATCATGATGACAGAGTCCGGGAGCCATCAAGCACAGCTTCACAGGGTGGTATGCCACAAACTATTCAAAAGTATAACCTAATTACAACAAACACCTAAGTTATTTACAAACTTAAACCATAAAAACTGTCATGAGTAATGCTTTGCTGTTTTGTTTCCACTAAAAAGTACAAATCCATGTGGTTAGTCCTGTTCCAAGGGTGTCTGTCTTCTTGAAACTAACTGAAGTTACACGCGGGGGTATCTTCCACGGGTCCTATACCTTCAAACAGTGGTGTGAGGTGTTGTCACAGTAGTCATCGTGCTATGTCTTTGGTGTGTCCCCAGTGAGCTGGTCTTGAGGGGACAATCTGCTCCTATGTGGCCTTGCTGTCCACATCCGTAACACTGACGTGACAACCCCACAGCAGTTGTTGAGTGCAGTCCTGTTGCCCCTCAGTACCGGGAATGCTTTAACAGTTCCAACCGCAGGCTGCTGACCACCTGATGATAACGCAGGCATGGACACAGAAACCCTTTCAGCACTGTGAAGATTTCCTTCTGCAATAGCCATTACTTTTATCTGCTCCCAAAAGCTGACCAGATCATATGCAGAGATGTTAAGCAGTAATAAACTGCCGGTGGAAGTGTCTTCTTGTGAGTCAGCAACGGCACGGTAACTTGACTCCTCCTTGTCGGGATACTGTGAGTCTATTGAGAGAAAATATTCCTCAGGCTTCTTGAGCCCTGGCTATGAATGCAGCACGGTATGGTGGCCCGCAGTGCCGAGTGCCTGCAACCTCCCACCAGTACTTCCATGTTCAGATGCTTGCAGCTCCATGCCAGCGCTTCAGTTTCCGCTCACACATTGTAGCCCTTGGTGGGCGTGCCGAGTGGTGGCTGGGCTGCCCTGTCAGCTGCAGACTGGGTGTGCCGAGCACACCAGTGGCGATATGAGGCATGGAGTGCAAAGATGGCTCTGGTGGCCGTGGTGCAAGCACTTGCCCACTCCGTGCCAATGGCAGTGGCTGGGGCACTCACAGCATGGGCAGACCTGCTCACAATGCAGGTGCTGCTGAGGAGAGGCCAGTGGTGGGGGAGCTCCAGTGGGAACTCAGCAGGGTAGCAATGCAGGGATAGGGGTCCCTCCCTTGGCTTCCTGCCTGTCCTCCCAGCCCCCACACCCAAGGGTGCACTCACTCTCTTCCCTGGTGGGTGGTGCCTGCAGTATCTCTGCTGCGGCTCCCACATGTACAGCCCATGGCTCTGAGCTGCTTCTCTTTCCTCCATGGAAACTCATGTCTCCATGTCTTCAGATGCTTCTTTTATTTACAGGGGTCTTTTATTTACAAGAGTTTTCTATTTACAAGAGTTTCCAGCAGCTTCTTCTATATACAAGGTCCAGAGCTCCACAGCTCTCTTGGCTGCTGGTAGCTCTCCCTCACTGGGGTTCCATCTCTGCCACTATCCCCACGGTCTGCCATTGTCTATCACGTCGGAGTATCGCCACTTGTCGCAGCTGAGACGGAAGCGATGACACAACGCTCCATGTTCATGTGGCAACAGCCAGCTTTATTGAGTGCTGTTCTCCTTATATAGCTTTGAAAGTCCACGTGGTCAGTCCTGATTGTCTGGACTAGTTGCCACCTGGCTAACTGGCCAATAGCTGCCTGTGTCCCCAGCAGCCTAGACCTGCTCTCCAATGGCTCACATGAAACACCCTTTACCAACTGCATTGCTAAGTGACCAACATTCTGCGGAACCTTGTATCATGGCACACACACAAGACTGCATTGGTAACTTTGAGTCATTACTGTATTTTCTGTGCAGTAAATAACAGAATGAACCTATTGTTAAACAAACATTTGAAAAGTTTCACTTTCACAATACCTTACTTCAGTAAAACCACTGTTGCTGCTGTGGTTCATTAAGTTGTGGAAATTGTCCCTGCATTAGAGTGACAGTGGGCTCTGGTCTTTGGGGTTCTCTATCTGCCATTCTTTGTGGTGGGATAAGACAAGGATCTGAGTGGGCAGAAGAGGAGGCTGATCTTGGCTGGCAGTGGGATACCCACTGCAATGTAGGAAGAACATGAGGTGAAAAAGCACATGTATTTGTGATTAAGACAGGGAGATCACTTACCGATTATCATCAGGGTCTTGCTGTAGTTAAGGAACGGCACTCTCCAATTCAGTGCTCCCACTGAGGCTCCAAACCACATGCCACCTGCTCACTTCCTCCTTCTTCCTCCCTCTGCAGCTTGATGGAGAGGAGGCACAAAAGGCAAAGATTACAGGTTGAGATATGAGCAGTTGATATGAACAATACTAACGACTGACAGTACCAGAAAGAGGTAAAGATTCACAAAGAAACAATACCTGACCTGTCCTTCCACTGACCCTGGAAGGGACCTCTTCTCTTCAGAAAAGATTCTCTTCCCGTAGGAAATAATAAAAGCCTTACAGAACAAGGACGTTTTTCACCTTTGTAAAATCCTGTTCATTTCTGTTCACCAAAAAGCACTCTGGCAAGGGTTCAGCTGCGGGTGGGATGACTGGGTTGATTAGTGTGAGGTAGTGATTGGTTGCGGAGACACATGGACACCACATGATCAGAGAGCTGGCTGGGTAAAGGGACACGTGAACAGCGACACCGCAGTGGCAGGCAGCCAGTGAGTGCTTATTTCGGTTTAGTTTTGGTTAAGTTTCGAGTATCAAAAGGCTTGGTTCATTACAATAAACAATGTTCTTTGGAGCAAGCAAGGCGGTCCGTGTGTCTTTGTTCTCATTGTTACGCTTCCCCTGTCCCTGGCAATGATGTGATGGTACAGAATAACACCCATCACATCAGTGTCCTGGACATACCTGCTCCTGCTTATTGCAAAATTTAACCTTGTTCTAGCTAAAATGGACTTGACTTGAGGAAAATAATTTGATTTGTTGCTATTAAAATAGACGCCTAATATTTGTCGTCCATTAAAACAGCCTTTGTTAGTGAGTCAAAAAATTAACCCCACCCCCCTTCCTTTTTCCCAGATTTGCCTTCATTCATTCTCAACTCTTTCACCTCCGCTCCTTAAGCAGCCCAGGGGAAAGAGGAAAGCGAGTTGAGGTCAGTCCCGATCGGCTCCTTTCTGGCATTCCTTCCTCCTCGCTGTTTCTCTGCTCCAGCGCGGGGTCCCTCTTACAGACCGCAGCTCCTGCGGTGGACATGATCCACCTGCCCGGCCGTGGTGCTCTCCAGGCGCCTCCCCGCAGGCGTCGCTCACATCTGCTCGCGCTGCTGTTCCTCCCGTTGAGGTTTCCCCTCGCTCCTCTGCCCGCCGGGCCCTTTTCCTCCGCAGGCTTCCCCCGGGCCGCCGCCCGCTCGGCTGCAGGGCTGCAGGGCTGCGGCCGGCGGGGAGGGGCGCTGGGGCCGCTCTCGCAAGGTGCGGGCGATCGGGGCGACACGGGAGGAACGCGAGTGCGGGCGCAGCTGGGAGGGAGCCGGCGGCCAGCCCCCGGCGGCAGCCCTCGCCGTGGGGCTCAGGGAGGTGGCAATGTGCCCCCGATGCTGGACACGGGCCGCGGAGGCGATACGGTCACACCTCTGCTTTGGGCTCGGTCGCACGGCGTGCGTCGGTTTGTCGGTAGGAGACGGACATATGAGGGGGTCTGTCTGCAGCTGCAGAGCTGGGACGGTCGGCAACGAGGATTTGCAGCCTTCTCAGGACAAGGGGAGTTTGCCTTCGCCTTGTACCTCGCACAATCCTTGCACGATCTCTTCTGGCCGCCTCGGCCACTGAAATCATCTCCGGGGCTTTCATGTGCTGCCCCCCTGTCTGTTCCGCCCCTTCCATCCCACACCGTCCTTCCCAGCGACTGTTGCTGACTTGAACGTGGAGGAAAAGGCAGAAAGACCTGACAACCCTGGGTGTTTGGAAAAAATGAGGGTAAAGGGAGGAGGAGGAGAAGAGGAGGGGGAAATTAATAATAAAATAGGAGGAATTGCACTCTCAAAATTTTAACAATGAAACATAGACATCCAAAGAGCTGTTTGCAATAGGACAAGAACATCACAGATTGTTTGCACTGAAAAATTTGGGATTTTTCCTCTTCAGCTGCCCTGTTTGTCTTGCTGTCAGTTCTGCTGAGAACATTGCAGGCAGAGTGTGTTGGGGTGTTCGAGGAGCCTGGCCGGGAAACTCAAGAGGAATTTAACACATCTGCTCCCCTGCACCTCCCTCCCCCCCAGGTAGGGACATTTGTATTGTGTCTACCCAGGTGTATTTACAGTTCCGTGCTCGTGACGGAGAAGACTTGTTCCTATGGGAGCCCTTAGGAGTTTCACCTCTGAAATCAATCACTCTAAATGGCACTTAATATTTTATGTTTATATCCTTGTATATCCCTCCTATGTTTTTATCCTTGTAGCCTGACACCCACCTAGTACAAGTTTTTCTGAGCAGATTGCAGGCTACAACCTACCACGTATGCCATGATAACAAATACAACTCATGCACAAGCAATTCAGAAAAAGTTCAGGTACAGGAGTATAATTAGCAAAGTGGAAAGAGATACTAAGCAAAGATGGTTTAATTACAATTTTTATACAGTTAATTTCTGTTTTCTTCATCAAGTAGAATATGGAGAAAGAAGAACCTTGGAAAAATGATGATAATAAAATAGGTTGTAGGGCTTTTTTTTTGACTTGTTATATAAATACCCAGAAGACTGATTTTTTTTTCCCTTGAGTGATTTCTGGTTTATTTTTCACAACAAAACCCGCAAAAAACACTCTGTAAAGTGAAACAAAGACATGTAGCAGCATTTGCATCATCCAGCTAAGGTCTGCTGCTTTAATGATGTGTCAGCTTTTGAGTTTAAAAATATTTGGAGGGAAAGAAAAATATAGTAAATAAAAAACCTACTTGCCTCCATCTGGGTTATAAAATACCTCAGGGAATGGGTGGATACAGCTGATTAAGATAAAAAGACATCTTAGGCTATTTGTCTAAGCCACAAAAGGAGAATTTATAAGACTTGACAGTTTCGGATGCTTATTAGGATTTAGCTCTGTTCTAGAGAAGAATAATGAAAGCCATTAGTGATTACAACATGTTGAAAATTGGCATCTGGAGGTATCAGGAGAAGGCTGAATAGTCCGCACTAGTGCAACAAATAGGCTTGAAAGGCAGCAAACTGAAACATGAAGTTGAACTTCAGTAATTGGGGATCATATTTATTTTTGACTTCTGGAAATAATGAATAGAATCAAGAACATTTCATCTAAAATATTAAAATATTTATTTACTACATCCATGTCCTAAAAATATATCGCTTTTAAAAATTTTTAAAATGAAAAATGGAGTAGTTTGTTACAGGGTATTTTTCTTTACTTACATTAAAGAAAAAAATTAAAAGCGCCAAGAAATACATTTGTTGTTCATAGATGCAAATGAGAAATTAGAATTTCATCCCAGTTATCCAATTTTTTATTCCCACTCTTTGGGCTAAATATGATATAAAGGCCATAATTAATGAGACAGAAAATGTGAGGTCCTTTAAGATAGTTACCTGGCACTGTCTTCAGCCTGCTTCTCTGGGGAGCATTATTTTGATTATTTGTCTTCTGTTTCAGTCTCTCTGGGACTGATGTCATACTTCGACTATCAGAGGAATTGTGCAGCAATAAATCCAGGCTGTGCCATTCCCCTCCTCTCTTTAGAAAGTACAGTTTAAGGTTATGGAGATCCTTCTTGCACTCTTGCTATCTGCTCTGAACTGAACATGCTCCCTTCAGAACCTCAGGTTTTCCGAAGGTAGGTAACTACCTGGCAGATCTCTTCTGCCTATTGCATGACAAACAGAAGTTGTGCACGATTTTATAATTAACTGTTTAACTTCAGCTACAGGAGCCCTCACTTTCAGATACAGGAGAAAGTGTCTGGGTTTGGGAGGGAGAGCTCATGAGGGTTTGTGTTGTTTTACTTGGAGAGAAAGATACTTGCTTCTCTAGACCCCTGTTAAGGATTGGGCCATTACACTGTCACCATTTTGTCAGGGTTCTGGTAAACCAGCTGAGTTACAAGAAAGTGAGAGCTATTTCTTCATCTGGTATGTGTTTCCTACCTGGCTTCAAGGCTGTCCTCTGAACACACATGCACATTCATGTCTGTGAGGGAAGACACAGAATAGATGCCAAGTGGTCTTTCCACAGCTTTACAGTTCACTCCATAGTTGATCTGAGAAAGATTAATTTATTCTCATTTTTAACTTGGCTAGGATCAGATGTCCTATAGAAATTCCAAGATGTACTTGAATGTGCCACAAAATTGACTGCTGGTTCCTGAGCCCTCAGACATCCTGGCAGAGCTGGGCTGTGAGGAATATGGGACTACTGCAGTAAGTCTGTCTGTCCGTGTGTGCATAGGGGAATTAAAGCCATAGAGGCACCATCTCATCTTGCCCTGGTGGAGGTGATGAACCTGCTCTCATATCTCAGCCAGAACGTCTCCAATCGCACAAACAAATACAACTTGAAAACAATGTAGATTCACTGTGGCAAGCCCTGCAGAGGTAACTAGCTATAGGCTGCTGAGATCAAACAGCCTGAAGTATCTGGAATGCCGGTCGCCACATTTCACACCAGCTGAGACATTTCGCTGTGTAATCTGCAGGAATCATAAACAGAAATATTAAATTCTTGAAAAACCAGATATAGGAAAATATTTCTTTGATGAGAATCATAAACAAATGTAATTCTTTCCAAATCACAGCACCTTCTGAAACTGTTCTCTGAGCAGAAACGTCTGTGTCATGGATAAGATTTCGAATATAACACAGCCTCTGATTTTCTTCCTCCCTTACTCTGCTTTTAGCCTGGTCAACTGTTTTAAGGGTCTGTGCTGAAATTGTCAGTTCTTAGTCATACACTGTAGCCACAGTGGGATGCTCAGCTGTGGGTGATCACTAGAACAGTACTTGCTGTATTCAAAAACATGGGAGAACACAGGATTTGGTGGAGAAGAGTGCAACTGGTGGTTATCCTTAAGAGTTGAAATTTTTATGGAAGAGACCAGTGTTCAGTGTACTGCCCTCAGATTATCACTAGTCAAACTGAAAATAGTAGGAGAAAAAAACTCAGTTTCAGGACCAATAATACTTTCCTTTTTACTATTAGGTTCTTCAGACTTCATAGTGATAGTGGATGTCTATGTCTCCCTCATTTCTATTTCTCCTCTGAACACTGTGGAGGCTAATCAGTCCTGCTCACTTTCCTAGTCACATTCTGATTAATTTTTTTTTCCTCTCCTGGAGATTAAAATTCAACATTATATACTTAAAGCATATGTATGTGGAGACAGAAATCTGCTACATTCTCTCCATAGAATATTTTTGCTTAGGTGCAAGGGCATTTGAAACACAACTATGGAACAAGATGCTTGTTCATTTCTGTTAGTATTTAAAATATGGTGTCTGATTTTGTATGTTTGGTTGTAGATAACTGTTAGGACTTAGTTGTCAAAGCAGTCGAATCTTTACACCACCACAGGACACATGGAAACTCTGCATGCTTCCAGTGGTAGCTTCTGATGGCTTTTCTGCTCCTGAGCCTGGCATACTATGTAAAAACAGGCATGGATGATGATCATGCATTCTCTTAAAGGGATTTAACAATGCTAGGTGTATGGTTGGACTCAAGAGGAAATGTAGGAAGGAAATCCTTACCGGGACTCCAACTTGAGTGCAAATGAAGAGCAATACTCACCCAGAGTGCTGTTCTTCATTCTTTATTCATTTGTGGACCCCTAACAAATTTCCAGTAGGAAAGAAGGCTCCTCCATCCAGTAAATATTAATTGTCTGGTAATAGAATTCCTTTTCTAACTCTGAAATGATACTCAAGTCCCAGAACTAAAAGAGTTACTGTCAAGCCTCCCATTATGAACAGTGTCACGTCTGTCATTTTTCAGGTTACTGAAGAGAACAATAAATAGACTGAAATAGACTGAAGGCTGTTTCACCTCTCTAAAAGACATCCCCTCCAGGTAATACAAAGTCACTCCCTTTTGGTTCCTATTCTCATTCTGACTTTTGCCCTGCAGGAAGTGACTGCAAGAGAGGAAATCTAAGGCTTGGACTCCTGCTTATCTTAGAGAACTGCTGATCCTTTGGCTGAATAAATGGTGAAATGAGGATGTTCTCTGGGACAGGGTTGGGACAACAGTCCTGAAGTACTGGATAAACTTATAGAGGCCACTGTGCTACCTTTCAGAGGTGATGGGAGAGACAGGGCAGCACATGGGGAAGGATTGGAGGAGCTCCAGAAAAATAAAATGATTTCTGGTTGTGTTTGGGGTTAAAGTCTGAGGAACTTGTACTGTACGTATTGCATAAAAATTTTTAACTAAATATCTGAACATGTTTGGTAGGAGGTAGCTAATATCCATCCTGAACCTATGTTGATATTAGGGAGGTGATGGATAGCATTTGTGGGATAGACTCTCAGAACCCACAAATCTCCCTGGGGACTTTGATACAGAGTGAGTGATGCCCTTTTTTCTATTAAACCTAAAAGTTCCACATTCTGTTTTATTTTAAAAAATCTTTCGCAGAGGAGTGAGATTCAAAGTCCAAGCAGCTTTAGTTTGTTCCGTGGGCTGGAATCTCCCGGGAGGGCGCCGTGGGTCCGCAGGGACTGTGGGGCAGCAGCGCCGCCTGCGGGCTGGCGCGGGGACTGCGGCAGCCCTCCCGAGCTCCGCGCCATTCCAATGCCAGCGGTTTTCCCACTGTGGCGTGGCTTCGGTGATACAGCTTTTGTATATGCTTGAGACAGTATTTTAATACGATTTTAAAATCGACCCTGTTTTACTGAGCCACATTTTGTTCTGTATTTTCTGCTGATTAAGAATACATAAAAGCCTTGTGTGGATATCACCTTCTTAACTTAAAACTTTAAATTACAAGTCTGTTTATACTGTTGTGTATGTTTAACAAACGTGTATATTTCACAAAGGTGGTCAAATGAGTGATCTTGTGGAAGAAAACTGCAAGAAAAGCTATTCTTCCCAGGAAACATCTGCAGAGAAAATTGTGTCTCCTGCTAAGGACTGCTCAATGAGACACAAAAAATTGGTATGACTTCTCCAGTACTATTTTGTTATCAAGGAACTTACAATCGCTTCTTCTTACTTCCATTTATTCAGTAATTATAAAAATAAAGAGTTGGAATAAAGAGGGAAGTATCAGTAACAACAATGAAATCGATCAAGTTTGCAGCGCAGTGATTTAGAGGGCTAAGAGCAATTCTAAGCAAGTAGGGAAATACCACCTTGTAAAAAAGTGCACTCAAGTACATGAATATTTCTGAATCATTGTATCAGCAGATACCGCCACTGCTTTCCCCTGAGAAACAGTGAAAACACTCAATTGTTTGTGGAAAATCACTGTGGACTCTGAAAGGAATGACACTCTCCAGGCAAGCTGAGAGATGGCAAGGCAACTCCATTTACATAAGAGGAGAAAAAGATAAATTTGTATATATTTTTGTGCCTTTACATAATGAATGACAAGTGTATGGTTAAAGTTCACAGTCATTGTCCAAAAGGAAATTGTTTGACATGATGCTTATGTTTGTTTGCAGTGACTAGAAGTATCTGTCAACATACATGGACTATGTGGAATGGTACTACACAGAGATAATGTTTTAGCTTCCAAAAGTATTTATCAGTTTTAGCTAATTGCAAACATGAATTCCATAAAATTGGCAGAAAAAAATGCATCCTCCTATTTCTTGGGAAACTGTGCTCAGTTGAGTTTCTTTGCTTTTGTCCGTGTCTTGGGTTATTTTCTCATACTTTTCATTTGTGTAAATGCTTCCTTATTGTATTAGTTGTTCCTTCAGACATTTTTTTCCCCTCAGATTGGACGAAGATCATTCCTAGGCATCTGAGAGAACAGTGTAAATAAGAGTGAATCCATTTGAGATGCTTATAATCATAGTACTTCTTTTTACATTTTAGATGAAGCTGAAGAACAAAAGAGCTGAAGAGCAGAATAATTCTGCTTCTTACATGGCAACTAGCAAACACCATTCTGCTGTACCAGAGTCATGTGTTCAGAGTCAAGATTGTTCCATCTCCAGTCAGAATGCACAGTCGGTAAGAGGAATGCTTGATTAGTAGTCAGACAAGCAAACATTTTAAACAATCAATGTGATCTTATGAGTTATTAGGAATATTAACTTTAACGTCATTCAAAAGCCAGTGAGGACACTTGGCAGGTAATATATATATTTTCCAGCTGTACTAATTACAAACTTTCTGTTGTTTATTTATAGCAAAAACTCGAGAAACAATTAAAATGCTTAGCCTTTCAAAATCCAGGACCTCAGGTAGCTGACTTCAATCCTGAAACTAGACAGCAGAAAAAGAAAGCATGCATGTCACAGATGAAACAAAATTTTTTTTATGAGTCCAAGTAAGAACTCTAATTTATTACCTGATTTACTTTAAATAAGAAGGCTATTCACTGAATCTAAATGAAATTAATAAAAGCATTGCATTTTGAAGAGTGATATTTTATTACCCTTGAAAGCTGTCTTAGGAAAACAAGATTTTTCTTAAGGGAATTTTGATGTAGTATGGCATGCATTTATTTTTCAGTAGCAATGGCTGTTGCAATTAGGACATAATACTGGAATTTTATTTTACTGTGGGTTGTTCAAAGACTAAATACCTTTTGTACAGATGTTTTCCATATGTATTTGGTTTAGTCTCTCAATACATATAAGCATTGTCTGAGAATATTTTTTGTTCTCTTTCACAGATTTACAAAGAAGTATGACAAATATGGCAGGCTGCTTTGTAATGGCATAGATTTGTGTGATTGCCTGGAAATGGACTGCCTGGGTTGCTTCTATCCTTGCCCCAAATGCAACTCAAACAAATGTGGATCGGAATGTCGCTGCAATAGAAAATGGGTTTATGATACAATTGAGACTGAAGCTGGAGATGTGATCAGTATGCTACCATTTTTTGTCCCTGAATGATTATGTTCTGTTAGTTTTTGTGCCTGAACATTGTTCTGTTTTCTTCATGTTTTATTAAAATAAATCTTAGTTTTATGAATTATCTCTAGTGAAGCACCTGGCAGTGGTGCTTGTGCTTTTTTATTGCTGCCTACCTAGCAAAATTTACCAGTTCCCATCAAGTAAAAGTGTGCATTTCATTATTCCTCATCCTTGTGAGCTTTGCTGAGGCACCTAGTCAATTCCTTCTAAATCTTGACTTCCTAAAATTGAAGTTTCTAAACTGTTATGGGAAGATAATTTTCTTACCCTGGGAAGATGAACTGCATTACTTGTAAAGAGGGTTTTTTTCTGATTTCTCTGCTTGTTCATTTAATCAGACGTGTGACACAGCTTTCTTTTGTGTAGGCTTGTCCAAGAGCCTTTTCATCCTGATGCATTCCTTCATCATACAGGTGAGGCAGGAGGCATTTGAGATAACACTGTTCTTTGAAACTCGGTCACTACATTCCATGTTCATCTGTATATTAAGCAAAGTAGAGTGGAAACAATTCTCTCTCAGCAATTCTTTCTTGCTGCCCAGGTTGAAAAACTGAAACCAACATGTTTAGTTAGCCCTATTTTTTTACAGCATGTGGCACATTAAACATCCACTGGTCATTAACTATATGGCTAAACAGATGGGATAATTTTCCTTCTGGACAGAAAAATTTCTTTAGTTCCAGAAGTTTTCTCTTTATGTAAGACATGATGGATTTTAGATACAATAGTCTTCTTATGAGGTAGGTGTTCTCGTTCATGATAGGCATCCACGACCTTTTTGAGGAGTGAGAGTCCCTCTAGATCCTGAAGGCAAGAAGGCTGCAGATGGTTGCAGGTGATTTCCAGGAGCATGCTGCTGGTGGGGGAATCATTCCTTGGGCCTAATGCTTATTTGCCACTTTGAATGTGGCACCACTTTTCTCCCTTACCACAGGCCATTCTCTGTGACAAAAACCTTCTGCTCCAAAACAAAGTTATCTCCCAAAGCAAGAAACTTGGCAACAGGTTCCAAGAATGTCTTAACACTAAAATCTCCTTCTGACTTGCTACCGTGGAAAGATTTTTTGTGTTTCTCAACTAATGACACCTTAAGCTTGTATCATGCATGGGCAACAAGCTAGAGGAGCTGGAAGCCATTGTCCGGTGGGAATGCTGTGACACCGTCACCATCAGTGAACCATGGTGGGACAACTTGCACAACTGGAGTGCTGTGATAGATGGCTGTAAACTTTTCAGAAGGGATGAGTGAGGAAGGAGAGGTGGGGAGGTAGCCATGTATTTTATGAAGAGTTTCAGTTGTCTCAAGCTCAATGATTGTGGCAATACAGTTGAGTGTTTCTGAGCAAGAATCAAAGGGAAGGACAACAAGGCAGATATCCTGGTAGGAATCCATGGTAGACCACCAATCAGGATGGAGAGGCTGATGAAATATTCTATGAGCAGTCTCACAATCGCATACCCTTCTTCTCTCAGAGGACCTCAGCTTTCCAGATACCCACTGTCAATACAATATAGCAGAGAGGGAATCCAGTCTAGGAAGTTACTGGAGTATACGTAAGACCATTTTCTGACAGAGCAAGTCAGCCAGGGGGAGGTACATGTTGGACCTGTTCTTTATTAACAGAAAATAACTATAGGGTGATATGATAGTCTGAGGCAATCTTGGGCACAAGTGATCATGAAATGATAAGAATTTTCAATTGTCAGAAAAAAAGGAAGGGGGTCAGTATATCTGCCATCTTGGGATTTAGGAAGGTCTGTCAAGGGGTCTGGTTGTCAAAATCCCTTAGGAGGCAGTATTCCTGAATGGCAAAGGAATTCAGGTTTTTTCAAGAAGGAGTTCTTCAGGGTGCAAGCTGACTAGAGAGCCTTGGCTGGAATTCTGGGTAAAAAAAATAGTATATCACCTATATAGGGTGGGATAGACAACTTTGGAGGACAAGGATATCATGAGGTTATGCAGGGAAAGAAATAAAAGGGACGAAGCCCAGAAATTAATCTGGCAACTGCTGTAAAAGACAACATAAACTTTTATGAATATACCAAATGTTTTCATAAATACATAGGGAAGTGTTTGGACAATGTTCTCAAGCACATAGTGTAGCCCTTGGGATGTCCTGTGCAAGACTAAAAAGTCAGACTTCATGAGCCTTTGTGGATCCCTTCTGATTCAGCACATTCTGTGATTCTATGATCACAAAAAATGGAGGGCTGTGGAGGATCTCCTTACCTCACGACATGGGGAGATGCATTATGTCAAAGGATGAGGAAAATGCAGAGGTACTTAGTGCCATCTTTGCCTCTGTCTTTAATAGCAAGACAGCTTGTTCTTTGGGAACCCAGCTTCACGAATTGGAAGACAGGGATGTGGCTTAGAATGAAGCCTGCATATTAAAGGGGCCATGACCACTGACCTGTTGCATCACTTAGACACACACAGATCCATAGGGGAGGATGGGATCCATTGAAAGTTACTGAAGGAGCTGTCAGCAAAGCTCACCAAGCCACTTTCCATCATGTACCAGCAGTTCTGGATAACTAATGAGGTACCAGATGACAGGAGGTTAGCAAATATTATGTCAATCTACAGGAAAGGTTGGAAGGAGGATTCAGGGGACTATAGGCCTGTCAGTGTAGCCCCAGTGCCAGAGAGGGTCTTGAAGCACATGCCTTCACTTCGCATGTACAGGGCACAGCCAGGCATAGCCAGTTTGGGTTTAGGAAAGGTAGGTCCTGCTTGACTAAATGTCTTCTTTTGTGACAGGAAGACGCTGTTTAATAGATAAGGAAAAGACTATGGATGTGTCTACCTGCACTTTGGTAAAGCCTTTGGTACTGTTCCCCACAGCATTCTCCTAGAGAAACTGACTGCTCATGTCTTCGAGAGGGGCACTCTGCCCTGGGTTAGAATCTGGCTAGATGTCCAGGCACAGAGAGTGAAGGTGAATGGAGTTACATCCATCTGGAGACTGGTCAGCAGTGGTGTTCCCCATGGCTCAGTACCATGGCCAGGCCTGTTAAATAACTAGTTTGAGTGCCCCCTCAGTCATTTCAGAGATGACACTAAGTTGGGTGAGAGTGCTGATTTGCTGGAGAGTAGGAATGCTCTGCAGAGGGATCTGCACAGGATGGATTGATGGGCCAAGGCAAATTGGGTGATATTCAACAAGGTGAGGTGCTGGGTCCTTGGGCCACAAAAACCTCGTGCAGGAGTTGGAGAAGAGTGGTTGGAGAGCTGCATAGAGGAAAAGGACCTGGGGGGGCTGGTCACCAGCAGCTGAGCATGAGCCAGTGCATGCGTATGTGGCAAAAAGGCCACTACTGGTGGTGTAGCCAGCAGTACCAGGGCAGAGGTTGTGCCTCTGTACCAGGCAAAGGTGAGGCCACACCTTGAGTGTTGTGTTTTGTTTTATGTTCCTCACTACAAGACAGACATTGATCTGGAGCACATCCACACCCTGGAGTGGATCCAGAAAAGGGCAATGGAGTTGTTGAAGGATCTGGAGCAGAAGTTCTATTAGGAAAAGTTGAAGAGGGGGTGGGACCGACTCCACCTCTCTCTTGGGGGCACGGAGAGAACAGGAGGGTTCAGTCTGTGACTCTGGGGAGATCTGACCAGACCTCACCTGGAGCTGAGCTCAGAGTGACTTTCGTGTGTCCCCTGGGAATTCAGACCCTGGTCTCCCTGTCCTGCCAGGAGCTGCTGTCCCATTGCCCTGTACCCACGGCTGCTTCGGCTTTACTCTGGGTTTCTCCATGCCGTTTCTCCTGCCTGCCAGGATGTTTCCTACAGCTTCAGCCCCTGCTGCTGAGCTTTGGATTCATCTTGTCCCTCAGGACCACTGCTCGCCCCTCCCCCCGGAGAGGTGCCAGCATCAGAGAAAACTGTGACTGTATCCTGACTCTGTTTGGTGCTAATACTATTGTTATTGTTATTCTGTTTATCTTGTTAGACTCACTAATAAAGAACTGTTATTCTTATACCAAATTCTTTGCCTGGGAGCCCCTTTAATTCCAAAAGTGTAGCAATTTGAGGGAGGAAGTTTACTTTCTCCCTTGCAAGAAAGACTCCTGCTTTTTCCTAGCAGGCATACCTGTCTTCAAACTAAGACAGGCACATGAAGACATGGCTTAGTGGTTCGACTCGATGATCTTAAAAGTCTTTTCCAACCTAAACAATTCTATAATTCTATAAAAAAATCCACTACCAAAAACCCCATCATTGGAATGTCTTCTATTGTGGTTAAAACACAGTTTGGTAATTAGATCTCCTGATGTTCTCTCATATACTTCACTGGTCCCCAAGTATCCTTTGACTTTTGCCAGGAGTCCAAATAGCCCACATCATATCAGAGAACATTTCATATATTTCTTAAGCTAGGTGGAAATCCTGCTGATGAGTCAGGAGTTAAGGATTGTTTCTTGTTCCAGAGGTGCCACAGACTCATTCTAGATTTGATAGAGGAAGCAGCTCTTTAAGAAGATACAGTTGATTTAAATTGACAGGAAGATGGCAGCCGTCCTTTGACATAACCTCAGAATCTGAAAGGGACAGGTTTGAATTAGCATCTATTTCTTTTTATTTTAAGGCAAAAACCTAAATAGTTTATCACATTCCCGTGGTAGGGTTACAGATTATATTTTCTGAGCAATATGGTTAATACCAAATTGGTAGAAATCCCATTATTGAATTCATTTATGCTGCTCTGTGGTTTTTTAAATGGACCATGACTCAGTCACAGTCATAGCTAAATGCAAAGACTAAGAAAACTCCATCATAAACACACTTATTGCAACCTTGGAAATTGAACAAAAAACCTGAAAAAAAAAAGGAAAGGTGAGAGCCAAGATAAAGAAATAACAGGGCAGAGGCAGTTCTGCTGTAGTTTGAAAATGCCTCTACCATTGCAATGATGCTGCTAACTTTTCCCTAAATTCCAAATGAGCAATTCAGAGTGCACAAGTATAATTCTATTAGGGCAAATGTACATGGGGAAGAAAACATGTTATACATAGTTTTATATGGATTGTGAAAGTTAATGGTAGCAACACAGTGCTATATCTGATAGTTTTCTTTGGCAATTACATAATACCACACTGCATGACATTATGGTTTTAAATCTCTCAAGAGAAACGGCAGAGAACATTTCATAGTCTCTTGTGAGATTGGTTATGCTCCAGATGGCATCAGATCATCTTCCACCTTATAAATCAGTCTAAGCAGAATCTGATTTTCCCTATGGAATAAGTTTGCTCTAGATAGCTATTTAAAATAAGAGAAAGCAGATCAATGAACTCTTCCTTAAAGTCTGTGTCCTTCTTCTCTCTCTTCCCAATTCTTCCCCTCCTCCCCAGATTATGCAGTTCAAACAACTTGTGACTCTGTGAATTTACTTTTCCTCTCTTTGCCTGCTGCTTTGCTCATGGCTGCTTTGCCTGCTACATGGCTCATGGCTGCCAGTGATCCCATTGTGGTTTAAGGAAAGGGAGCACTATAGATAGATACATACCAAACTACACCCTAAACTAAGATACCGTCTCTCAGTTTCTTGTCTAAAAATTAATTCAGTTTGTTTAACTTGAAATGATTAGAGTCTTCCACTATTTCCCTTGCTTACAATCATTATCTATCTGGAAGGAGATACTCATGCTCTGCTTTATGAGATATTGTTACTACAAAGAAGCTAATCTCAGGGAAATAAGTATTGTATTCCCATACAATTTTTCCATAAAGGTGCTTCTTTCCCTTTTAGCATCCTATGTACTTGGGCATTGTCTTATTGGAGTTGTTTTAATTCCAAAGCCTACACTGTATATCTCCTGCCTTTCACAAACTTGAAAACTAAGAAAATAAAATAAGACCTATGCACAGCATCTAGTTGTATGCCTTCATTACACTGAGTTAGACAGCAACCTAGAAATCTATACACAAAAGACATTCTCTATTCAACAATGTGTCTGCCTCTCTACATCAGAAGTTGTCACAGCTCTGAGGAAAAAAAACCCCACAACAGCTGTCCTTTCATATTGCATTGGGTATTTACAACTGCTCCTAAAACAGAGGCCAGTAAAAAGGAAGTATTAATGGAATTAGTAGCATATGGCTCAGAAGAGGCAAAGGCAAGAGCCATTAAATACTATGACTTTTAAGATGTGAAGGTGTGTGAAAGACCATGAACATCTGAGGCCTTATTGGGTGAGTTGAGAGAAGGGAGTTTTGAATACAGCAGATCAAATCTGTACTGGGGCTCTAGGCTGACTAGGTAGCCAGGACCATCCCTCTCTTGTCTACTTCTATTTCTCTGCTACTAAAAGAGACACATGATGCTGATTTTTCCCTTGCTCAGTATTTACAAATCCTTCGTGCAAAGTTCCACAGTGAAAAACTGTATAACATAGCACTTCTGAAACACAGACTAGGAATACAATAGATCATAGCACTGCAAAACAACGGGCAGAAAATTGAGAGCTTCTTTCCCAAAGTAAGCTCCCACATTTTTATATAAAAATTGGTGTGGGATTCCTGTTCAAATGAAGACTTAACATTAGATATGTTAAGTAAACCACAAAGTATTCAGTTTACCTTCAGTGCTTTAAAAACAATGAAGAACAGTCAGTCCTGGGAAAAGTCAGATCCGTGGTTCCAGAAAGTCTACACATTTCAGTTACAAGACCACTAAACTGTTCCTCCTGATTTAAAATGAACTTCTGCATATGGCAAAGTGCCATTCAATCCCACTGCATCATTAAAGCATTAAAAAAAGAGAGACAGAAAGAGAAGATATATTTTTGAATTCTTTTCCAGAGAATTTTCATTATCCTTTTAAATACCTCCTGTAAGAGCACAATTTAACTTTATCTAGATCCATCCATACTATGATACATAGTATGGAATACAGATTTGACTCACTTTAGGCCAAAAACCAAAAGAGATGGACAAAAGAAATACTGACTGATACTTTCTGAATAAATATTCAAATATGCTTAAATACATATTTGCATGTAAATACATATTTGCACCAAACGCATTACAATTGCTACAGCTCTTTTGAGTTGGCAAGGCAGGATGGGGTGATGAGGGGAGAGCAGTGGAGGATGTCTACCTCAGCCTCGGCAATGCTTTTGACGTTGTCTCCCATAGCATCCTTGTAGGTAAACTCAGGAAATGTGAGTTAAATGAATGTACAGTGAGAGGGATTAAAAACTGGCTGAAGGGCAGAGCTCAGAGGATCACGATCAGCTGAGTAGAATCCAGTGGAGGCCTGTAGTCAAGACATTCCACAGGGATCAGTATTGGGTTCAGTCTCACTCAGCTTGTTTGTAAATGACCTGAATGAAGGAAGCAGTACTTGCAGCAGGTTTGCTGATGATACAAAACTGGGGGGAGTGGCTGATCTACCTGAAGGCTGTGCATTCAGTGGGACCTTGACAGGCTGGAGAGCTGGGCAGGGAGAAACCTACTGAGGTTCACCAAGGGCAAGCGTAGGATGCTGCACCTGGGGAGGAATAACCCCAAGTACCAGCACAGGCTGGGGGCTGAGCTGCTGGAGAACACCAACTCTTTATGTGTGTGTGCTTACAAGCGTGCATGAACTACACCAAATGTGGGAGAAACATCGCTCCCCTAGATTTTTAACTGCTTAAATTGTTTAACTTAGGTTAAAAATTAAGTTAAATGCTGTTAAGCTGAAGTACTGTTTTAAATGCTATTAAGTTAAGTGTTCTTGGGCCTTTGGGCTGTATTCCCCTTTATCCTTCCCCTTTCTATCCTCAGTGTGCCTTGACCATCTAGTAAGTAGCAGAGAGAATCTATAGAAGCTTTTATATTAAACCTGTTCTTAAGATACTTTTGTCAGTGATCCTTTAAACAATCTTAAAACATTCATTGCATGGGTGCAAGTGCATTCCAATAACAGATGAATAACAACTTCTTAGAATTGGTTTTTAGTAACAGAAAAGGTATTAGGATAAAAAATTGTATAAAGGTGCACTTGACAGCACCTTGTCAGTTTAGCTTCATAATTTATTGTTTCCAATCAAGTGCGCTCTTTCCTGTGTTTCTTCAGTAAAAGTCTGATCATAGAGTCATACAGGGTAGAAGAAGCCTCCAGGGCCTGCAAGTCAAACCTCCTGTGTGAAGCATGTCCACCTGGAGCAGGTTGTCCAGTTGAGTTCTTAACGTTCATTCTCCCAATTATTCATTTTAAATATTCAGTTGATGCAGCAAAGTGTGAAAGAAAACACTTCAAAATAGGTCCAGGTAGTAAAACCAGGGAATTGGCAGCAAACCTGAGCAGAACATGCAAGACCTGTATCAACTGGAACTTTATGAAATAAGTAAGCAATTGCCTAGACTACCAGCCACCCTTGCTCATTTTGCCTGAATAAACTTTATAAAATTCTGCTCTCAGGGGAGATTTCCTAAGAACAAAAAGATATGTTGGGGTTTTTTTCAGTGTGGAGCAAAAAATTCATTTTTATTTTCCAGCCAAGTAAATTTCTTGCAAGAATATTGGTTTTTTTTTTTCATGTTTTATAAGAGCACAGAAAACCAGAGGAAATAGTTGAATACAATTGTATTTCATCTCAGAACAATAGCTTGAAAAATGGAATGGCCATTTGTGACAGTGACTGTGGGTCCAGCTTCTGGTAAAAGTTGGTCGGTTTAAGGCAGTTTAAAAAGTGGACACTCTGAAATGAATTATCTCCCTTATAGATTTAACCAGTCCCTTTCCATAAGGAGAAATGAATATGAGTAGATGGAAGTGAAAAAATTATTTTACTAGCATATGAAACAGCACCAGGCAAAAGATACAAAATTGCTAAATTGATACTAGATACAAAATTGCTAAATCTCACAGGCCCTCCAGGAAAAATACAAACTTAAAATATTGGAGCGACCAACCCTCCAGGATGGTGGCCTGCCACAGGCAGCAATGTGGTTTGAAAGACAAAGGGAAAACATCTCTTCACAGTACCCTCAAAATTTTCCAACCTTTTATTACTGGTGTCTTGAGTTTCAGTAATTTATTACCTTTGTGACACACCTTATATAAACCTATGAAGCCACATTCAGAAGTCTTCAAAAGACTTTTAATATTTTTAGTTGGCTTTCTAGGAAAACAAGGCTTATGCACTTAGGCTGCCTGTTCCTCTGTTTGCTTGTCCCATTGTCTTTGACCCTGTTTATCAATTTCAGCCGAATCTGATGGAAAATAGAGGTCTCACAGACATTACATCCATTCAAGTGGAGTGGAAACATGCAATTCAAAGCTTAAAGCATAATGGTTACATTCATGTAGCTTGAGAACCTTGTACTTGGCCTGAAACAAGGCACAGTGTGCTCTGTGTCTTATGCAGGGACGGGGTGGGACTTTGGGAGCATTTGGGGCACAGGTTGTTTAGGCAAGGCGGGAATGCAGCCAGTCACTGTAGATTCCTCGGCCTCCAGAACAATTCACTGTTGCCTTAAGGGTGGCAGCTTGCTTTGACAAGTTCACGGCCTACAAACAAGAACCGTGATGACAGGTGTTTTAGGGCTGACTGTGCACCCCCACATGGAAACAAATATCCCTGTGGAGCCTCAGGGGCTGAGGAGTATCACACAGTGCGGGCTCAGGGATGTGACTGAGGGATGAGCACTCATCCCCGCTGACTGCTGCCGGGCACCAGGGCAGCTCGGGCCTGTCCCTGCCGGGGGCTCAGCCCTTCCTTCAGCAGCTGTCCTTCCTTCAGCCACTGTCCTTCCTTCAGCCGCAGCCCTTCCATCAGCCGCTGTCCTTCCTTCAGCCACTGTCCTTCCTTCAGCCGCAGCCCTTCCATCAGCCGCTGTCCTTCCTTCAGCCACTGTCCTTCAGCCGCGGAGCTCCGCGGGGAAAGCCCTCAGGCCGCCCCGCGCCCTCCCGCAGAGTGAGGGTCGGCGCCTTCTCCCGGGCTACCAGCGACGAGGCGAGAGGACACAGCCTCTGGCTGCGCTCGGCGAGGTTAAGGCTAGACTTAAGGAGGCATTTCTTCGCAGAAAGTGTGATTAAACATTAGAATAGACTACCCTGGGAGGTGGTAGGGGGTGTTTAAGGGAAGGCTGGACGTGACACCCAAGCGCCATATTCTGACTCACATAGTGGTGCCCGATGACGGGCTGGAACACGATGATCCCAGACGTCTTTCACAATCTCGTTCATTCCGTGATTCTGCGGGTTCGCGCTGTCCCCGCTGCGAGCGGCGCGGCAGCGCTTGGCCCCGCCAGGCCGCCGTCGGGGGCGGGCTCGCGCTGCAGCCATGGCGGCGCCCATCGTGCCGGAGAGCGACAGGTACGAGCGCTCCGGCGGCGCCGCTCCCGCCGGGCCGGGCTGCGCTGTGCACGGCGGAGCAGGTCCCGCCACGGTGCCGGGGCGCAGCGGGGCCAGGGCCTCACTGACCCTCCTCCCTCCTTCCTTCCAGCATCCGCAGGGCCGTGTCGCTGCTCAACGCGGTGGACCCGGGCCGGTTTCCGCGGCTCCTCTCCCGCCTTCTCCAGAAGTTGCACCTGAAGGTAGGCGGGGCGCAGGGAGCCGGCTGGGGGTCGTGTTACGCTGGGCTGGGCGGTAGCGGGGGCTCGGCGGTGCCGGGAGAACGCGGGGCCGGGCCTGGCCGGAGCTTGGGGCAGCGCGGCTGCGGAGCCTGAACACCACCCCCGCCCCTTCTTAAGGGTTTTACGTCTTCATTTCATTCATCACTAGTTCTTCAGAACTATCGCGAGGGGATGAAACAAAAACTGATAACGAATGGTGTGAGAAGGGGAATGGCCTAAGAACGAGTGATGCTTGTTGTAGCCCACTGCCTCCAGGTGCTCGTGCCTCCGAGAGCGCTGTCAGAGGGCATGCGAGTTGCTTGGCCTTTTGCACAAGCTCGTCCTCTGCCCTCACGAACGTTATCCACAAAAATCGGATTTGCTGTCCGGTTTTCAAAAAGCCAGTGATTACACACTCGAGCCAGAGACATTGATTACTTATTTCAGAATTGTGCAGGCCTGATTTTCAGCGGTATTCCCCAAGTCAAGTACCCCAAGCATCAAAACGTTTTACCATTTATACATTCTAGCAAACAAAGGCTTTAGTGTTCACTGGCAGCAAGTTATGTAGTTATTAGTTAATATTCTGTTTTCTACTGGTTGACGATTCTCTCACTTCCCATGCTACTTAGTCTTCTTGCTCAGTCTTTTGAGTTAGTGGGCTTCTTGGGTTGGTGGTTGCAGATTTCCCTTCAGGAATTACCTTTTACCGAGTTGAAGCTGATTTCAGCTCAGTTCCTGAAATAGCTTTATCAGTTTCTCCCTTATCTTGGGAGTTCTGCCAAATGTCCTTGAGACCCATAAATTCTGCATTCTTTGTGTTCACTATCAGTGGGACATCCTCCTTTCCAAGTTTTGTTAATCTTCCCCTAGGTCTCAGGTCACTGACACATGTCGAGCCCTAAACCTTAGAAAGGCAATTCTTCTAACAAGGAATTTGTCTTTCTGAAACCTGCACATCACTTAAAGCTTGCTAGCTGCTCTCTGTTTCATGGATTAAATCTCCCTTCTTGTTGATTAGGCTTGAAAGTATACAAAGATCAAACATCAAAGAACGTCCTTTCTCAAGAAAATGTTACGTGTTCTGCATTTTACAACACCAAAACAACGCTAAAGGGGTGTTTTATTTATTTTTCTGCATTTGTACATGTCCATCAACTAAAGACACCGGTGGAATTGAGGATAAAAATTAAATCCAGAGCTTTTAGTGAATATTTCTGTCATCTTTGCAGATGTTTATGATTGCAGAATTTAAAAAAAAAGAAATAAATTAAAAAAAAGAAAGTAAATCAGTAGTCAGTTTCATTTCACAGTGTTCAAATGTCAAATGCAGGCGAAATCTAAACTTTGTACTAAATATTGCTGGGGGAAACTGTAAAATTAATCTTACACCAGAAATTATTTTGTTACTTTCAAGGTTTTACAGTGGTAGATTTTGTTTACTCCATTGTTTTGTGTTTAGAAAAAGTATAAAAAGAAACATGGAATTTGTTTTCTATATGCATATAGACTAAATGAGAAAATATTACAGAAACAACGTGAAAAGATGCAAATACATTAAAGACTATATGTGTAAGACTGTAAAGATTCATTTGATTCAACTGCTGGTTTATTTTTTTTTTTCTATTATCATCACTATCTTGGATGATGCTGCTATTGCAGAGAGTTTTCTCAGTTGTTTTGCATGCATATTAACTGTTTGGTAACTGGAATGTTCCACCAACTTTTTGTTTGGTTGGTTTGTTCTTTTTAACTTCTCCATAGCATTTTAGTAGCTCTTCTCTGTTTTAATTGGCATTTACATGAGCTGAAGTGGTTATTGTAATTCAGCCCACTCAATCTCATGAGTAGATTTATTTTCTAAAGTACCTGACTAAGTAACTAGTTAAATTTCGGGAAGCTTGAAATAAACTTCATTGCCTGAACAAAGCAGACACTAGGAGCTCTGTGTTTCCTTTTAACAACTAATGATTCAAATAATGTTTCCATTTTGATACTCTTGTTATAAACATTGTGATCATTGAAAGTTTTGTGTAATTGCCTCATTTTTTTATTTGGACAGCTAAATTGTTTTGCTTATCTAGCTTTGCAGTTTTGGATTACTAAGTGGTCTAAATGTGGTGTTTGTTAGTAATTGGGTTTTAAAAGAAGGCAATATCTGCATTTTAAATTACTTTTTAATTTGCTGTAGTATAATAAGTATAACTGCTGTATTTTAAAAGTACAGCACATTCTCAGTTGTCTTCAGTAACACAATAGGCTATAGATTCAATTTTGACTTTTAAAATAAATATATATTAGGCCTTTATTTCCTTTTTAGTGGCATGGGTGATTTTTAAAAGGATATCCAGAATGGAAGAAGTATACATAACAAACTTAACTACAATTTTGCCTTCTGTTTTCTGGGGTGTGATATATGTAAGGCACTTTGTACCTGCCTGATTTTTATTTATAAAATGTTGTTGGAGATGATTTGATAATTGAAAGAAGAATATTTCTGTAGTGTCTATGAGGTATGAAGAGAAAGCTTTTTCTTCTGATGTGTGTCAGGTAATCCTGTGGTACACTGTTGGCTTTTAATTTTCATTTTGACTGAGACGAATTACATTTTTTTAAAAAATTCTATTTAGAAACAACTGGATAGCCACTGCATTTATAAAGATGAGGAGAAAGTTTTTTATTTTTATAAGTATGTTCTTGGTCCTTAAATGAAATGTCAGGACTAACCATTTTTGTGCTTCAGGCTGAAAGTACCTTCAGTGAAGAGGAAGAAGAAAAGCTTCAAATAGCTTTTTCATTGGAAAAGCAAGATCTTCATCTGGTTCTTGATACTATATCATTCATTTTGGAGCAGGTATTTTGTTTTCACCAGTAGACATTGATAATGTATTTTTTTATCCAGCTGTAGATTTCAGAAATAGGACTGTGAAGTTAAAAAGGAGTTAGTGAAAATTTATCTAGTATATTTTGTATGTTTTGTGTTTATGATTTTACTGCCTTTTTTTCATGCCTTTCTGATTTGGATGGGACTAGGTATCTTCATGCAGTGGTTTTTCAGCTAATGTAAATATTAATAGTATTGTGAGGTCTGCATGACTCCAAGGGAACTCTTTGAAAAATATGAGATACAGTATTCTCTCTTAATTCATTGTGTCAGGCCAGCCATGCATTTTTTAAGTACTTGTGCAGAAAATACTAGATTACATTACTGAGCACAGCTTAAGTTTCTTTTAAGGGTCAGATACGGAAAATTTGCATGCACAGAAGCAAGGTGAATGGGCACAGCTGGTGTAGCTCGAGTATTTAGGGGGGCAGATGACTGTGTGGTGTAGCATGGTGCAGTCACCCTGTAAACAGAAGGTTTTCTAATCCTGTGGTCTACCTCAACTAAAGCTGGGAAGTTGTTGTAATACCCAGTAAATATAGTGACTGTTTAAAAAATTGTTAAGCCCATGATGTTATCCATCCATTTCATGCAAGTATAGAAAGTGGAGTCTTGCACAGAGGACATACATAGTGGTGGTCTTTTGGTGGTCTTTTGGTGGATTTAAATCTGATCCTTTCTTACACATGTCAGTTTATGATCAGGTCACCTAATTCCACTGCCTTAGTCATAAAACAAACAGTCGTCCTCATGGCTCCCATCCACCAAAAAATTAAAATGAAACCTGAAATCACCTCCAGACTGGAATTTTTAATTTTCATCTCAGCAAAACAGCAGAANTGGTGGTGACACAGAACTGTTTTGAAAGTGAAGAACCATATAGAGTGTCTTCTACAAAAAAAGATGCAAATAGGGAGCTGTCCTGGTTTAGGGCAAATTTGGGAAGAAACCTCTGAATGGAGTCCCTCTAGAAAGCAAACTCACTCAGTTTAGGCAAACTGTTCTTAGTTTTGCAGAATATTTCCTTGTAGCTTAGATTTACTTGTTGAATATTGTGAATTTAAATTTGGA
>VZTB01003911.1:2946-40843 GCA_013397245.1 Thryothorus ludovicianus | reverse complement strand
AGGGAAAAATATTAATATCTGCCAAAAAAAAAAGAGTCCCAGATGGACTACATGTTGTATGAGAACTCTTTGTTTTCCTGCTTCTTGGAGCAGCTGCTTGTTCTGTCATATAATAACTGTTTTAACAGCTCTTTGGTCTATGGAGGCATTATAGATAAAAAGACTGCCATACAGTCTTTACCACATATGTTGTTTCTTTTTTCAACCTGACCTGGNACCTGACCTGGTGGTGACACAGAACTGTTTTGAAAGTGAAGAACCATATAGAGTGTCTTCTACAAAAAAAGATGCAAATAGGGAGCTGTCCTGGTTTAGGGCAAATTTGGGAAGAAACCTCTGAATGGAGTCCCTCTAGAAAGCAAACTCACTCAGTTTAGGCAAACTGTTCTTAGTTTTGCAGAATATTTCCTTGTAGCTTAGATTTACTTGTTGAATATTGTGAATTTAAATTTGGAGAAGTTCTTCTTTCTTGATGGTCACAATTGGCTTCAAATCCCATTTTTTCGTTGATAGCTGCTTTGCCATTATGTACAGTGGAAACCTGTATGTATACTCAGGTCTGACTTGTGTCTACTTTTTTTTTTTGTAGTTTGTCTATCTTGAGAAGTGTAATTTTTAACACTGCATTTTGAGGTAGTTACAGTTTTCTGTCTACCAAGCAAGAGGATTAAGATTAACAGGGTGCATATAGTTCTCCTAGTGGAGTTGCTAGTAAAAATCTTATGTGAACACAGTGGCCATTTGTGCTAGAACATTTCTACTATGACTTGTAGAATGGCACTTAGCAACAGCTGTTATTTTTCCTTTAACAGGCGGTCTATCACAATTTGAAACCTGCTTCATTGCAGCAGCAGCTACAAAGCATTCACCTGGATCAAGACAAATCCGAGGCATTTGCTAATGCATGGGCAGCTGCAGGTCAAGATACCATTGAAAAGTTCAGGCAGAGGGTTTTGACCCCTCAGAAGGTAATGTTGATTTTTCTTTTGAGAGATAATAAAGCTGCATTAGTTTGGTTTAAAGCAAGGAGTTTAAATTAGGGTGCAAAGTTCATGACAAGCCAGATCACTTACAGGTACTAGATAAATTTGATTGAGACAGTTGAATTCTGTTGTCTTAAAGAGATGTTACATATTAGTTGAACTGCTATAACTGCAGGAACTTGACTATATATAAGAGACATATATATATATACACACCTGCATACTGTTTGTGAACAGGCTTTACAGCATGGCCAGGGGACAATGTGTTCATGAGTATTTGCCCATCAGGCTGGTCATTCTCTTTTTGTAAGCTGGTTGCACAGTGAATTTTGTGAGATACTTATTGCAATTTTGTTTTGTTTTGCTGTGATGGCATATAATCCTGTGTGCCTGTTGCTGCTTAAGACTTGTTACATGCTTTGGGAGTCTTGTTGTATCTTTAGACATAGACATCTATATTTTGGACAAGGTATAATAACATCTTTTTGTTGATTCGTAATAACCCTTCAAATGCATAAGGAATTGTATATAGAATGCACAGGATCAAATTTTTTGAAAGAATTGTGAAACATGACACAATTATTCTTACTGTGTTTTTATCATTGCTTCATATTTTGTTGGGATAAGATTTAGTTTGTTAATTAATGATTTGGTGAGTAAGATAAACATAGAAGATAAATTGTGTGTATTAAGTACACATGATGCACAGAGAGAACTACCACAATATAATTTGTACCAGCCTGCTTGCTCCTAAATAAATCTAGAATTTCACTTAGATGTAAAATTCATATTTTGGAAAGGTGAGATGTGTCCGTGGAACAGACTAAAGATGCTCTGAATTGCATCACATTTGATTTTTTTCAAAGTATTTAAACTTGATCCTTTGTAAAACTGGGTGATTTTAGACACAAAATTTACAGGCTTCTGATATGCAAAATTATAGTAACTCATGAATCTAACAGAGTAAATGAGTAATAGTATAAGTATGCAAAAAAAAAAAAAAAAGAGATCAGCAAGATATTTTGGGTTTCTGTTTTTTTGAATAATGTTACCAATGCCAAGTGTACAAGTCCCAAAGTTTAAATGGTCAGTGGTACAGTAAGTATAGAGGCAGGTATGACTGTCCATTGAAGGAGGTAAGTAGTTTGAAAATCAAGTGAACTAATGAAAGATTACGAGGTTAACTTTTCAACATACAGAGTATATGCATAGAATGGAAGGCAGATCTGAAGACATCCTACAAAGCAGATGTCTTTAAAATTTTTCTTCAGGTAGACTATGCATTGATACATGTTTTACTGCTTGGTCCTCAGCATATGAGAAACTAATAAAAACACCTTTCATCCTCTTTCATTTCCAGCTTGTACTGTACATACACATGGTCCTTCTGTGACCTGGTTTGGGAATGACATTGCTGTTACTTGTCTCGAGTTTTGTGAGCCCTGCAACATAGAATGTTTCTGGTGTATTGTTATGGTTTTGGAGATTCTTTCTGACTTCAGCACCATCTGCTAGTGCAATGGTGTTTTCCTACTGTATTGCATCCCATTTTAAAAATTTTAAACTGTTGTTTTTAATTGAGCTTGGAGGAAAGCAACTGCAAAAATGCTGTAGTGCCATTTACTTGTTTTTTAATGTGAAAGCAGATTTAAATAGAGGTGTGTGCCCCTACATAGGCTTAAACCATTATTTTCCCTCCTGCCTTTTTCCCCAGATAACAGGTTGAGTTGGGTGTAATTTGAGCTGGAACTTGAATTTGCTTTTTCAGTTTCTTTTGAAAGTTTCTGAAGTATTCTCCTGTAGACTTGAAGTTCATGAGAGTTTTCCTTAAAGATTAAGTTCACAAAACTAATTGCTAAATAAAGAATTTATTCTGCTAGCAAGAAGTAAAATATATTAAAAATTGCATTGTAATGGAAGAACAACTTGCCATGTCCTTATAATCTTTTGAATCTCTTCGTAAAATCTTACAAGTGCAGTAGGTAACTGCAATATTGTAATTGCATATCTGTATATATTTTCTGTATTACCTTTCTGTGCCTTGAAAAATAGTGGGCAAAATATTCTCTTACTTGTGGTACATTGCTGTACTAGCCAGTTTTCTGTAAATGTTTATCATCTCTTCAATTGAAGTTAAAAAATGTTATGATGCTGAAAAATACTTACAGAAGGGTGATTGCTTTTTAGATTAGATATACAATTTAGGTATTTATATTGATTTGGAGATTATATTAACTTACTTCTTTTGAAAAGAGATGTGTGTTGGATTATTAATACCCTCTTCAACCTGTAAATATGCTTGTAACGCATTAAGCAATTGCTCATATTAATATGCCCTCTATATCAGTATTTGTTTACATGGCCATAGATGAATTCCCAATTTATGTTGTTCACTTCTCTTCTAGAAGCAATATTCTGTACAGAAAAAAATGATATGTTTATTGTCTCAAGTTTCAGCAACATAATCACAGAATAGGTGAAGCTGGGAGGAGCCTCTGGAGTCTATCTGATCCACTCTCTCTGCTGAAGCAGGGACATCTAAACCCAGTTGCTCAGGACCATGTCTAGACAGCACCTGGGCATCTGTGAGGATACAGATTCCCCAGCCTTCCTGGGCATCCTTTGTCAGTTCTTGGCCACCCTTGAAATGCCGTCAAAAATGTTTCCCTGTGTTCAGAGAGGGCCTCTCATGTTTTAGTTTGTGCCTGCTGCCACTTGTCCTGTTATTTGGCATCACTGTAAAGAGCCTGGCTCTTTACAGTCTCTGTAGGTTTTCTTCACATAAGGAGTTAAAAAGCTCTTTTGTGGCTTCTTTTCATATGTGAGATGCTCCTATCCCTTTGTCATATTGGTGGCCTTTGTTGTGCTCTTTCCAGTACCTACATGACTCTTACACTATGGAGCTCAGCACTGGTTGTGCTACTCCAGGTGAGGCCTCACCGTTGTTGAGTACAGGGGAAGGGTAGTTTTCTTCAGCCTGTGGGCAATACTCCTCCTAGAGCAGTCCAGGATGGCTCATGATCAACTTGGTGTCCAACAGGAGCCTCAGGTTCTTTTTCACGAGGTTTTTTTTTGCAGCTGGATAGCATCCAGCTTGTACTGTTGCTTGTCATCTCCAGTGTAGGATATTTCACTTCTTCTTGTTGAACTTCATGAGGTTCCTGTCCAGGCTGCCCAGGTCCCTCTGGATGGCAGCACAACCCTCTGGTGTACCAACCACTCCTCTCAGCTCTTCTCAGACTTCCCCTGAAGTATTGCATGAGGGGCCACCTGCGGGATCCTAGCACCAGACAGTTCTGTTGAAATGGATCCACAGGAGGGCCATTGAAGTGATACAAGGGCAGGGCCACCTTTGCTGTGAAGACAGGCTGAGAGAGTAAGGGTTCCTGGGTTCAGCCTGCGGAGGACAAGGCTCCAGGGAAACATTATTGTAGTCATTCAGTACTTAAAGGGGGCTTACAGGAAAGATGGAGAGAGACGTTTTACGAGGGCATGTAGTGGCAGGGGGCAGTGGTTTTAAATGGATTTAGGAAGAAATTTTAATGAGTGTGGTAAGACACTGAAGCAGGTTGCCCAGAGAGGTTCTGGGTGCCCTGTCATTGGAAGCGTTCAAAAGATTGGATGGGGCATTGATCAACATGATCTAGTGATCAACATATTCCCAGCCCATGGCAGGGACTAGATGATTTCCAGAGGTCCCTTCCAATCCAAACCATTCTATGAGTCTTTGAATGCTAGTTGTTGGTTGTTTTTTGTTCTCTCTTTCATGTTCTTTTAAAAATACATACAGGCTTTTTAGTTATCATTGTATATTTGATAGGGACTGTTGCTGACCTGTTGAGGTGGTGTGCAGCCTACATATGAATTCAGAATTTGGTTCATGTGTGATTCTTTCACTTACCATGTGCTTCCTGCACATTAGTAACTCTGAATTTTTTTTAAAGCAGCTTTAGTGGGTGTGTAAAGGGATTGCTTGTGTGGATCCAAGTGCAGAATCGGGGTCATGATTAACATTACTGGGGTCTCAATAGTTCTGTTCCAACACATACAAAGTGTCCCTGCACACACTCACAAGACAGAGTTCACGAAATAACCAAGAAAGATCTATTTGGAATTTTATAATGTATTTTCAAATCAATGTGGCAAAATAATTCTAAGTTATAGTAATTCTTCTTCTTTCCTGACACGTGGTACTTAGAGGCTGTCTGCTTCAAAAGTATTGAAATGCTGACAGTACAGTATTTTCTATCATGTGTGCAAGGGCAGTAATCTTCTGTTTCAAAACAATAAAAAATGGCAGACAGTTTTTTTTTTATTATTATTAGGGTTATGGTTTACACATTAAGAAAACATTGCAACCTCTGGGATTGATTTGCTTACGCTCAAAACTACTGGGTAACTGAGTGTCCAAGTTTGTTATTTCATAATAAAGCTAAATAATTTGACTTCTACCATTTTTGAGAATAGGCCAGTCCATCTTTTGGCTTGCAGAAATGTTTTAAGTTTGGACTCAAGATCACTAGTTATTATGAGAAGTAATTTCTTACAGATAATTTGTCTGTATTGACATGCTAATTCTCTTAAACCAGATTCTTTTCTCGCCTGCAAAGTACAAGTTGTTAAAAAGTAGTATTCTGAGTTCTGACTCTGTCAGTTCTGTGCAACAGAGGTAGGTGGTAATGTACTGGTTGATACCTTCATTAGGATGACAAGTCAAATTGTGTTAGAGCAGCAGAACAGGTGTATTTCCTGGAATACTGATTAGGTGAAATTTTCTGTCGCATATTGAACACAATTTCTAATTGTTTGAAAAAAACTATTTTTTGTTAACATAGGTTTCTGAATTTTTTTGTGCAAACTGCTTAGTAGATCAGCATGTTATTGACATGAGAAATTAATAAAAAGAAAGGAGTTAAAATAAAGCTGTACTGTTTAATAGTATTTCTCACTTCATCTTTTCATTTTTCTTTGCTGAATTATTGGCAGTCTTCAGCTGCACAGAGTTGTTAATTATGTATATTCTGCTGTTGCGTTAATTGATTCTATGGTCTTTACTCATATGGCAGTGCCTTTATTATTTCTGCTGATGGTAATACAATCCGTGTTAATTAAAATGATGGTATTTGTATAATATTTTCCTTTGAATGCATTCTTAATCTGGCCTTTAGAATGATAGGTCAGTGATAATAGTTTGATATCAATCTGATTCAGATTTTAAGTCTTTTCTTGTTAATGTATAAGTTTAGAAATGAGGACACACTGATCAGATTAATATGTATTTGTTCCTCCCTGCAAAGAGGAGCTAGATTTTTGATTTTTGATTCACTCTGAATTCTCATGGCAGTTTTACGTCAGTTTTGTTGCTTTTCTCCACTTCTCCTCCCCCAATATTATGTTCTCTCTGTGGGTTTCAGTATTCTATGCAAATCTCTGTTTTAAGTGCTTCATAGCTTTCTAGTTTTGGAAAACTATTCAGGGTATCCTTAAAATGTATGTAATGGAAAAGATACAAGTCCTATGTTGCCAAGCAAGAGGAGTTTTTTATAGCTTTCAGACAGCGTTGCTTAATATAATGATGCGTGGGAATGCAACTAGTGAAGTTATGTACCTAAAATTCTTGACAGAGCTGTCAGTTCTGTATCTTGAGTGCCTATTTGAAGCCATATGGGAAAAACTCTGAAAGTGATTTTCTCAGAAACTGGCCTTCTTGCTAATGGGTGTATATGTTATGTTAATATGCTAAATTCCCTCTGCTGAATGCTGGCACATCTACAGAAATACTCTGAAACACACCACACGCATCCTGTGGTTATGCAAAAAAAAAGGAAGAGAATTGTGGTGTGCTCTGTGTGCGTATATTGTGGCAGTTTTTTTTCTGATATCAGAAGAATGCAAAATAATGAGGAATAGAGCTCAAACTATAAGAGAATTTTACAGTTTCTTGTTAGTATCTGATCAGCTAATTGTTCTTACAATGACAAGCTGAGGTCACAAGAATAGGGTCATACTTATGGGCATTACCACAGTGGATTGTGAAATGGCATGCATTATGTGATGCCAATACACTCACAGAGACAAAGAGACTGCAAATGATAAAATACGAAATAAAAACTCAGTCTTATACCTAATGAGATTATTTTAATCACCTGCTGCAGCACAACTGGGTATTATTCTTTCACTCACTCATCTTTGTTTGTAGGAATTTTAACAGTTTTTCGGTACTACTTCTTAAGGATGTTTTTTCCTATCCTTGCCCTCTTCTGTCTTCTACCAAGAAAGTTTTAAGTTATGAAGAATGGAAGAAGGTACATTTTGAGAATGTTTAGAAAGATCTGTAAGTTTTCTTCTGTTTCTACATGCAAAATAGCATTTTAAACATAATGTCCAACATAATCTTTCCTCTGTTGGATCTTGTTATATTTTCTGCTAGATAAAAACACCAGTCAGCCATATAGGTGGTCACAGACTGCCACGCGTTTTTACAGCAGCTCTGTGCCCACAGATTTGTCACAGATGGAGCACATTACCTTTTGCACAAAGTGAACCCCTAAATACTATGGTTTTTGAAACCAGAATGCTGTTTCTAATGTTTGTCATAGAATCTATTTCTGTTTGTTTTCAAGCTAGCTGTTTATCAGTAAAAATCACCTAAAGATGGAAACTTGCAGTGACTTCAATTAGGGAAAAGTCTTTTGAAGTTATTGCATCTTAGCACTAGTCTTACTCTACCAATGTCATGTCATATTATTTCTTTTGTAGCCTTCCTTTTGAAGCATACTGGTTCTTTTTGGAGTGTATCTTTTCCCTGATTTCCAAGGTTAAAGAGATGAGAGAGTTGTGCAGCAAACATGATGTGTTTGTTCACATTAGTGAAGATTCTTCACATTCAATTTCTCTATCTCGCTTGCTTGGTTTAATCACTTGACAGAGTCTTTGACCTAACCTATTTTCACTCTCTTGGTCATAGCAGTGCCTTCTTTTGAGGCTAAGATACTTTTCTTCCCCCCTGGGAATTGTGCTCCATTTGATCAATATTTTACATGATTCTGTAAATGCACTGTCTATCTGCCTAGCCCTATCCAACTCTTTTCTTACCTTATTCTTGTCTACTGGTGAAAAATACAGTTCCTCCTTTCTTCTTTTTTTCTTTTTTGTTTGCCTGTTTGCTGATGGTCTCACATATCTACAAGATAAAGGCAGAATCTAGTGTTTGACATTGCATTTTGTTATGGTGTCTAGGATCTATCCAGTAATTCTTACTTTCTTTTGCCATCGTGACTGATAAACATTGCAAAAATGTCATTAAAGTTTTGAAGTCCAGTCTTAAAAATTTAGCACAAATCACTGTAGTTGAGTATGCCGCTTCTGCCTAACTTGGCTGTGCATATGTGTTATGACTGACTGTAACTACATACTTTAGTTCATAAAAATCTTCAACCTATTGTACTGAATCTGTTGGGTGGGTGAGTGGTTGTACCTACACTTTTTTTGATAGTTACATACCATTTTTACGGAGACTGCTCTAAATCTTGTGTTTAATTTGAAAATTTGCATAATGCTGTCAGCTGAAGGTGCTAGTCCCTCATTTTGTAATTCATATATACAGGTAAGATATGAATGTTATAAATTTTAAACCTGCCATTAAAGAGTATTTATCTTTGAAACTACAGAATGCCTCAGTAATCCATTTATGAAATGAGGATACTGAATTGCATTGAAGTTGAATATGTTTGTCCAGTAGAGAAACAGATTATTGACTACTGAATACTTTATTTTCTATTAAAAAGATAGAAATGCTTTTCTACTGCTGTTAAAAATGTGGTAAAGGACCGCAGTCAGAAATTCTCTGCAACCATATGAAAATCCAGCTGTTTCACTGCAAGATTGCTCACCTATGGAGCAATTGTTACAGTGAGACATGCTGAAAAGAAGCTGTAGCATCCAGAACTTCCTTCAATGATATTCATGCTACCTGAGTTCAACTGAGGTCAGTAGCAACAATAGAGAATAGAAATCAGTGTGTTTGTGCTGTCATCTCCTATGCTCACAATGCTCAAGTTTCCCATCAGGAGAAAATTGGTGTTTGATCTGGGGCTTAAGTAAACACTTTCTTCCTGATTACGGATTATTTCTCTGATGAAGACCCTACCTGTGATATTTGGCAAATTTTGCCTGTCAATCATGGCCTTCTCTTATAAATTTGTCCCTTTTTTTCTTTTTTAATATTTATTTTCTATATTGAGTACACTTTTGGCTACATCCTGCTGCTGTCTCCTCTGCAGTAATACTCTTTTCTTGAGAGGGAGAGAGTTTTTGGAGGAGTTCATAGTCAGGCATGTTTTGTCACCCTTAAATCATTCCTAAATTATTTTCATCACCCCAGCAGGCAAAATTGATATTTTCATGTCTAATTTTGATTTTTGCTTCTGGAGTGCTGAGTTTGCTGATGAAAAGTGGAATTTACACCTCCGGCTGTAAATTTTAGAGAAAAGAATGAATGGTTTCCTCTTCTTTTATACTGGCTTAATTGCACAGGTTAGAGTAATGCATTGTAAACCAGTGAGTTTTTTTAATATATAATACACATTTAGTCCTCTCCTATCATACAAAACTGATAGTTAATGCATTAAAACTGTACATGTTGCAATACTTTTTTAAAGCGAAAATTATTTATTTAACTGTGACTTAGTATATTTTGTCTAATTAATTATTGAAAGATGAGGGGAAGATATCCCCAAACTTTAAACATGAGTATTTTGATTTTTGTTTTCTACAATGAATTAAGCAATATTTCGTCTTCAGTGCAGGAACTAAATATGGCAGTTACCCTTTCAAGAATTCAGCTGAGGAAAAGGTTGGCCATACTTGTTTTCCTCCAGGTTATATGCCTAGAACAACCAAAAAAATATAAGTGAAAAAACTGCACTAGAAAATTTGTTTTGGTTTTGATTATTTATTTCCTTGAAATATCTTGTTGAGTGGAAAAATAAAAAGTTTTTAAATGTTGTGTTGTCAGTGTATATATAATACTGTAATATGAGAAGATTTCCTGAAGATGTCTTTAATATCCCTCTATCTCCTCACTGTACAGTTTCAATTAGGAAAGTATGGATGGCTTAAATTGCATAAACAGCTCTTTCAATTATTTCAGGAAATGTTTCATCTTTAAAGTTGGACTATTCCTCTCAAATTATAGAATGAATGAGTTAATATATGGGATAAAATGACAAAATTCTTATTTCATTTGTTAAAATGGAGATGCTTGATTTCTCTCCTTCCTTAATTGTTGTATTTTGGACATTATAGGTACCTTGCTAAGGTACATGTGAGCAGAGACATTGAGTTTTCATTTTCCCCATTACTGCAAGCAGCGACTTTATATGTAGTGCACTTTTTCAGTTTGTCAGGCTTCATTTTTAAGGTATAGTTTTTGCTCACACTGGGACTATTCAAGGGTAGTTCCTTTTTTCTTCAGCTCTGAGAAATTTAATTCCTCGAGAAAAGGCTGAAGGTTTGGTTTTCATCCCCCTATTATGCACTCTTCCACAGTGTTAGTAATTTCTAATACTAGAATAGTAGACATTTAGACTTTGCAATCTTAAGATGTCAATATTTCCTTTTAACTATGAATTAAGGTAGCTTATTAAGTAGGGAGCACTCCAGCCTTGATGTAGTGAAGCTGAATTTACCTCCAAGAGTTGATGCTGTGTGCAAACTGATACATGCTCTTACAGATACACCACATTTAGTAGAAACAGATGAGAAGACTGTAACTTTGAAAAATAGTGCTGTGCATGATTGTGGTGTTTTTAACAGAAAGAGCTTTGAGTGTATCAATTTCTTTCTCAGGCTATGAAAAGCATAATCTGATGTTTTGTAACACCGAAGTTATCACAAATACCAGATCACTTTGAACTAAATGGTGTATCAAAATAAGGATTAAATTATTTGAAAATCAAATGAGTGGATCTATGTACCAGTGGAGCATGACACTAATTTCTATATTGCTGTAACTGACCTACTTTATCTGCAATAGTTTTGTAGGCTTCAATCTAATGGAAGTCTGTTTTCTGTGGTACAAAAATGAGTTAGTAAGAAGTTATTGGCATTCTGTTTCTTTTTTGCTGTTTTTACAAACCTCAGAAAAAATGAAGTCAATTTTACTACTCAGCATGTCTTCAAATTAATCAGACTGCCTGAGAGCAGAAGTAACTATAGATGCCCTTAAACTACTCTGAAGTTGGTTTGAGTATGGATGGAAAGTTGGGAGACCTGGATGTTATTTCCTAGCTGTGCAAGTCTACAGAAGCATTTTGTGCCATCAAAAGCTGCTGGCAACCAAGAACAGGGGTGTCCATGTTAACCAAGTCTTTCAGCACCAC
Organism: Thryothorus ludovicianus; assembly: GCA_013397245.1. Lineage (NCBI taxonomy): Eukaryota > Metazoa > Chordata > Aves > Passeriformes > Certhiidae > Thryothorus > Thryothorus ludovicianus. Next base: position 29,478 of record VZTB01003911.1, on the reverse strand, counting down.
CAGGATCTGGAGGGGTTGACCCCACAAGGGGAGCCTACAAGAGAGCTGGAGAAGAACTTTTTACCAGGGCATGTAGTGATAGAATGAAGGGAAATGACTAAAAACTGAGAAAGAGTAAGTTTAGTTTAGATGTTAGGAAGAAATTCTTTACTACGAGGGTGGTAAGGCACAGCAACATGTGGCCCTGGGGAGCTGTGGGTGCCCCATCCCTGGAAGTGTTCAAAGCCAGGCTGGATGGGGCACTGTGTAACTTGGTCTAGTGGAAGGTGGCCATGTGTGTCGAGGAGAGGGCAGTTGGAACTAGATGATTGTTAAGAGTCCTTCTATGATTAGAAGCACTTAATTTCCTGCCAAGATTTGAACCTGCAGAAGGAATGGTGGGATTTATTTTCATTTGTATTCATGTTACTGGCTTTTAATTCTGACTGTGGGCCACAAGCTCAGTTTGCTTTAAAATTCTCAGTTATGTTGGAAGGCTTTAGCAGTTTCTTAGCTACTTTTTGGTAATGAAAATCTTCTGCTACCCAAAAAGGCACATGTTGGGGAGTCTTGTTGCTTTAAAAAAGTTCAAGCAGACAAACTAAACTGTAGCCCATTGACAGTGGAAGAGATACTGAATTCAAATAATACTGTTGAAAAATGTACTATACAGCTGATTTTCAAAGATTTCAATTGTATGGTAATGTTATCATATATTTACCAATTACCTTTAAGCTATACCAAAAGCATTTGTTGTTGTACTAGTAGTAGACTTCTACAAATTGGATATGTTAGTTTGCCTGTGCTATATGTTCTTTTCCCATCCAGGGTTTTCATAACCTTTTTTCCTTCATAAGCATAGAACTACAGGGCACTTGTTGCCAGTTTAGAATTGCTTCTGCATTCTCTGCCCACCAGGCTTGTTAAACAGTTCAGCCCAGAATTGTGTATTTCTCCCTTTTTGCATTTTAAGATGAAACACTGGTTTTGAGCGTTTTTCTTGCTTTTTGCTAACTGCTAATCAGTATTTATTGCTCTGCCTGTAGAAATGCTTATGGTTATTTGCTTGCCAGAGAGGTTAATACTGGGTATGATAGGATGTTCCTACTCTTTTCCTGTAGCCTGGTTATCTGTAGGGGATTGTTAAGTAGCATTTAACCTGTAATGTTGATTAATTGAACATTAATATATTTTGAATCAAGTATGTTTTCTGAATATAACATTTTATTCCATTTAGTGGAAACTAGCTAGATTTTTTTAGTGAAATCTTGCCAAGGAAAGGATGAGCAAGAACTTGAACAAAATTATTAGATCTTCATAACAGGTTAAATTTTATCTGTAAAGTAATTGGCTGTTTTGTAACTTTCTAAATGCATGGTGGCTATAAAAACTCAGTGCTGTTGATTTTATATGTCCAGGCAATTTTATATTTTTATAGTGTAGGTCTTGCAGGTTCATTGCTGTGTTGAGCAGCTCATTGTTGCTCTTACTTCCTGTTAGTCTATGCTTAAAGTGCTTTTTAAAGGACAAACAGGTGCCAAATCATGGATGAGAAAGAGTGATTTGCATGGTATTATGGCATCCTTCTGACACTGTGATAAGAAGTAAGCTGCCACATCAGTGAGTTCTGAGAGCTAGATAATACTGGTCTTCTGTAGTTTCTTTAATGATTTGTTACGACCCTTTTAGAGTCAGGTAATATGCATGAAAATTCCAGTTTTCTCCTTTTAAATTAAAACAAACTTCCAGTACTTTACTTTAGAGAGTAAAGGACTTCCAGTCCTTTGCTCTGTCTGAGTGTAGAGACAGACAGGAGGTGTGATCTCAGTTTATTAGCCAAGATACAGTTTATTCCGCCAAGACTGAAAAATATCCTCTTTTCCTCCTCTGGTACTGACTGAGTATTTAAGCCCCTTTTTTCTGTCGTCCTTTAAAAATACTGTACTCTGCTCCAGAAGTTTCGCTGAAGTTGGAGGTATTAAGTAAGAAATATTAGGTAAATACATATTTTCTGATATTTTGTTCCACTTTATTGTCCCTGTTTCACAATACTTCCCCTCATTTTGTTTCTTCAAATTAGATCCTTGCTAACCATTTTTTCATGTCAGTTTCTTGTTTGTTTGTCCTTGCCCTTTCAGGTTGGAGCCCTGCAACATGCCTATTATTGACATTTGTTCTGCTTTCCTTCTCAAAGTTGTAGTCCTTCCTTTTGAGTCTGATAGCCTGGTTCTTGTATAGTCAGGATGATTAGCCTGAATTTCTTTGCCAAAGAACATTTATTTGTTTTCTCATTGAAGAGTGTAAAATAAATAGATCTGTATAGTTGAGAGTATTTTTTGACAACTAATATAGAAGCTTTGTGGGAACCGGGGCTTGTCTCTGGCTGCCCTGGAGGCTCAGGGACCTGGGCAGGGGTCTTGGAGACCCTGGCACACAGCCCAAAACACCTGTGGTTTGGATTTTAGCCCATGGGAATAATTGCCAACCTTAAAAGAAGAATTACAAGTCACAGGAGTTTAAATAGAGCAGCAGTGAGTTTGTTACAGGGTGTAAAAGTAGTTTTTGGGTTTTGGTACAGGGGGTAGGTATTGCCAAGATGGAGGAACCTCATGGCTTTTTAGGTTTCTTCTTCACCTTCTCCATTTCTGTTGTGACAATGGCACAAGTGATTGGTTTAGAGTAGAAACTCACAGTCTAATGTAGAGAATAGGTATTGGAGACAATTAGCAAATAATCAGTACATAACTTTTAGTATAAAAGATAAACACCACCTCTAAGGGGGGAGAATGCTTTCGACTATCCTGCCAGAAAGACCTCAGCAGGGCAGAGAAAGAATGTTTTAGATAAGTTTGAATAAATAACCTTGAACACGAGACCTGAAGAGTTTTTGCTCGTTTCTCCCATCTCGAGCATGGAAAACTACTTTGCTGGCTCTGGGAATTTCTGCAAAATACCAGAGAACCTGACAATTGGGTGGGCTCGAGGCGTGAATTAACGAGCCCAAGTCCGGACCAGTGAGAGAAAACCCGACAAAGCTTGTCCTATTTGACGGACTTCTTGAATGTCTTCTCAGTTTAGATTTAATTTGTAATAATGTTTATGGGCAGAAAAACGTGGAAGTAAGGAACCGTGGTGAAGATATGCCTGGAAGAGACAAGAGAGTATGTAAAAACACAATGTGAGAGAAATGGTGGGTTCTGTGGTTTGATTTAGCTGGGGATTGTGCTTGAGGTTTATATCAGCTCTAAAGGCTGCTTTGACATTTAATACTTTTCAAGAGAGTGACTTTCACCCACATGTTTTACCATGGTTATGTTAGATTGGTGATGATGTCTCACTGTGTAAAATACTATGCTCTGATAACATGGAAAACAGTCTGCTGGCCAGGGCTTGAGTTGGAAAATCCTATGTTTTACAGTGGAAGAAAATGACTGTGGCCATCACAGACAGGCCAGAGGTGGTGTTTTTATGTGCACATAAAGGTGCTGCTCATCTTCAGTTGAAGAGTCAGATGTTCTTATAGTAGCTAGCTACGTTCTGGTGTGGATCTGCCCTGGGACAGCTGTGGGTACCCCTGAGCAGTACTGTGGGTGAGGGAGTACAGAGCTGGTTTAGCAGGCCATGGCACATTACCTCTTCTATAGCCGGTACTGAGTGTGTGCTGGAAGGGGGGAGATGCTTGAGTTTTTCTATGTCTGTTAGTCCTGAGTGCTGTGGTAATCTCTTCAGAAGCCTGAATGAAACAAAATGGACACAAGAACTGTGGATTTACAGGGGGTGTTGAAAGCTTCCTCATATCTTTGTTGCCCTGACTTATTTGCCAGAGGGTTCATGGAACAGATCTGAAGCATTTTCATATATTCTTACTATTGGTTTCGTTTAGTACCTATGTTTATTTCCCTTCCTTTTTCCCAGCTTACATGTTTGCTTTTTGTTGTTTTTTTGTTGTTTTTTTCCTAAACATAACCTTGAAGTTAAATTAGTGCCAGAGATATCAGTGAGACTTTATGGCAATAAACGGTATTATTTTCAACAGTGTTTAGTGTTGCAGTAGCAAGGTAGCTTGCACATTTATAACTTGCTGATAAGAAATTGTGAAAAGGAGCTAAAGATCTGCAGTAGCTAGAAACGAGGCTTTGTTTTCTTACTAGGCATGGAGAAATACTTCTCTGCCCCAGTAAATGCTTTTCTGTTCGTATATCACAGATTCTGGCACTATTCTTCCATCATTCTTTTTTCTGTAACATATTTTATACCAGAAGTAAAAATTAATTTATAGTCCTTTCATATTTGAAAAAAATTTGCCTTAAGTATGTACCCATTTGTGACTAACAAATACTTTGCCTTGACAGAAATGCCATGCAGAAACATGTCACTACTCTGAAAAGGTTAATTGACATTGCAGGATATTGAATGTCTTCTATCCAAAGAGACACAACCATTTCCAGATACATGCTGCATTTTTCTTTCAAGAAAATGGACCATTTTGATGCCTTAGGTGGCATGCTATTAATTAACACTTATTCTCATACAACTATGTTTAAAACAGAAAACAGACATGGGTTGTACAGGAAAACAGAGTAGTTTTTAAGGTAAGGCAATATAAAACAAGAGTTACAGCTGCTCTTCAGCTATAAACTCATGCCAGTGTGCTGCCACATGTATTGTATTTGTTCTGAGCCCTCTACAGTATTCTGGGATAGATGTATTTTAAAAGTAAAATAGAAAACACAAGCTTGAATTTCTTTATTTTTATTGGTTTATTCTTCATGCTTCACAGAGTACATAGTATTTAACAGCTTCAAAAAAGTCTTAAAAAATTAGGCTTCCTTGGATATTGTTTTTGTCTCTAGTGGCATTGTTTTATGATCCTGGGCAGGCTGCTGTCTTGTCTAAGACTTGGTTTCCATTCTACAGTAATAAACTGTTTAAGTAGCTGATAGAAAGTCCTTTCTAAATTGAGGAGCAGAGGGCTTAAACCACAGTGACTGCAATAAGAAGAGCTATCACATTCCAGAGCTCAATGTCTCCGTGTTTGTCCTTAGTGGCTACGTGTTTTATCAATAGATAGTGCTGTTCTCAGTTGCCTGCTTTGGCCTGTTTCCACCGCCATAACTTAGGATCTGAATCCTTTTCTGGTGAACATTATCAGTTTTCTTAACTGAACTATACTTTTTTTTCCTTGATAAAAATCCTAAAGTTTTTTAGGCTTTTTTTGTGTTGTTTTTTAAAGTACCGTCTTTATGCTACCAAAAGAATCAGAGTTAATTTCTTAATTTCACTGAATTTTGTGGAGAGAAAAATGTTCTCTAGTTGTATCATTCTGGTATAATTTCTTGGAAAGTACTGGCTAGCACAGGGACTTAGCAGAGCTCTCCATTGGTGTGATTGACTTGAGCATGTAGGCAGAATCCATTCCGTGTTGTTCTATGCTTTTGGGTGGGATGGGCTATGCACTATTATTTTCATTAATCAAGATGTAATCGAGTTAGAGAAAATCAAAGCAGAATTATGTTTAAAAATTCATCTACTTTTATAAGTTATGTAACTTTTCTTTAAAGCATCTTCCAATTCATAGGCTGTGGGCCTACTGTTGTTAAAGTTATGCTCAAAATGAAGTGGCCTGGACGTGGAACATCTTCTCTGAGTGCCTTTGTCTGATCTGCATGCTCTCATGGATTTAATTAAATGTCAACTTCTTTATTTTTATGGCAAATTGAAGTTTGAGTGGTGCATTGATTGCAGAGCAGCTGACTGCAGGCTGAACTGCTGAAATTCTTCCTGCTGTCCTGTTCCTATAGCTGCACACAAAGTCAGTCTGAGATGGTGTCTTTCCCTTAACTGTGGCCTTGAGTAGACTCCGTGACCACCTTGTACTGGCCTTGATGGTTAAGATATATATCATGATAAACAGTTTTCCTTCTGGGATGCTTAGTTATGTGGTGGCTAGTGTTTGTTACATAGTTCTGCTATTGATGTGGCATACAGATAAATGCAGTATAACATACATTAGTATATAAGTGTGAATTGTATAGCTGCAAGAAATTTTAGAAGTTCTGTCTTTGAGCTGTGTCCACGGAAGAAGCTTTTGCCACCCTTTCCTATCTTTCATCTAAAGGTTACTGTCACTGTAGGATGCAGAGTATGTATTGCTGTTCACAGTACAATGCCTTTAGCAAGGTGTTACTCTGTTACTGATTTTAGCTGAATTTAGCTGTTAGATTGGTAAGAGATTAAGCATCATGTGGCACACCTTCACTTTTTCCAAGTCAGCCACAATATTTGCTAGAAGAGGGGAGACACTAGATTAAAAAGAATTTGTGTGTAAATTCTCTTGGCAGATGGTAAGACTATGNCCAGGAAGATCATTTTGTGGAAGCCTTACAGTTCTGTTGTTGTGTACTTCATTTGTGCATGAGTTGTACTTCTAATAATGTTAGAATATAATTTCAGATTAATGATGAAAAAAGAATTTGAAATGCATTTTAAAAAAAAATTTCTATTAAAAATTCTGTTGCTCACATGCTTACCTGAGTTTTGTCCTTTCAGCATTAATGATTCAAAAAGCAGAATTATTTATGTCATTACGATCTGCATATGGTACAGCACACATGGGTAGGTCTGTGGATTAAGAAATCACCATTTTTAGGAGGTTTACTTTTGCTGTTTTTTCTTTTTCGTAAAAGTAAAATAAATATGAAATGAAATTGAATCTGCATCTTTACTGATAAATTTCCACAAGAAGAGGAAGCTACCATATTCTGGATCTGTAGTTATATTCTATGGATTGGGTCCAGCAGATCTGACACATAGGAATTTGCTTTATTTGAGTGGTTGTGGGCAGTTTAAATAACAATTTTGACAAGAGGAAAACAAATCTGTCTTGGAGTCCAGGAAAATTTGAGAGAAAGGCATTGTATACAGTTGCTTAACGTTTGTGGAGTGTGATGGGTGTGATACTGGGTTCGCTGACACAGACCGTTTTCGGTTTTGAAAGTTGGCTTCAGTATTTCTGTACCATCTGATTGTCGTCTAAACTTGTGTTTTATAGCTTGAAACTATTGGATGGCAGCTTAATCTTCAAATGGCAGAGTCCATGCAAGCAAAGCTGAGGTCTCCTCAAGCTATGCTAGAGCTGGGAGTGAGCAGTGAGGATTCAAAGGTAAGAAATATGTCAGTGGAATTGGAATGAGTTGTGGTGATGACTTTATGTTAAAATTCTGTTAAAGACATCCATTGGAACTCTTAATTGTTTTTATTCTTGTCCTTGTTTTCATTTTTATATTTCATAAAGGTTATAGTAAACACTTGGAGTGGTGCAATACTGATATAATAACATAAATATTCAGTAGACTGAGAGCTGTGTTACCAAGTCTTTGGGCTGTAACAGGAGAAGTAGGGAATATGGCTATTTCAGGTCTCTAAAATGTTTTTGTAGACAGTTTATTTTTATCACATGGCATATGATTGTAGTTCTTATGCTTTTAATACATAGTAGGTTGCAGCCTTCTGCCATGTGTGTAGTTATGTAAGCCATTGCTCATCACTTGTACCCTTTCTGTGCTAATGATGTATTTATATCAATGATGACACTATGTGAGGCCACAGAAACCCACTGTTTGGAGGTTTTAAGGTAGAGTGTTAAATTCAAGAATTTTAGTGTCTTCGTGGCATATGAGAACCCAAACTCATTAAAGAACATAATATTTTATTCATAAAATGTGTCTTTTGTTAGCCAGCATGTTTCAAATTAGACATATTTGCTTTTAACCTTATCTTGCTAGTGGAAATTGGAGCCTTTAGTTCTGTGGTGTCTGTCAGAATGTTTCCCTATGAAAAACTCAGTATAAGGAGTTTGAGGAGAGAAATCAGAACTCAGTTCTGCTTTAGCATTGCATTTAATTCACAGTAATTTTACTAATCTGAGTGGAATATCTGATTTATGGTGAAATTAAAGAGAATATGTTTGTGTTTCTCACTAAGACTTACAGCAGTTGTATTTTTCTCAGCAATTCATTGCTGCAGACACAGGAACTGGACACAATTTTATTCCCATACTACATTGGTGAGCATTGAATACAGATTCAGTTCTTATGGCAAAACTAATAAATAAATATAGAGGGAAAAATGCCACTTTCATGTAAGAGAGAAAGTTCTTTTGTTTCTTGTACAAACAGAATTCAGATAGTGGACTTTTTCTATTGTTTTTTCTTCTCTTACTTCTTTGTGTGTGTGTGTTTAGGTACGGGGATCAGAATTACTTTTTGATGATTACAAGCCTAAAATAAACTTGTGATGGGCATTTTGATAAAACTGCAGCAAGAAGACTGCTGCTCTCACAATAGACATTAAAATTTAAAAATCTGGGTTGGTGTGAAGATCACTACAAGATTAGATCCTAATACATAAGATTGACTAATATTTACTTAGTGTGGATAATTTTTCTGGTGCATCTTGTCTCTTTGTGGATTAAGTATTGTATTTGAAAATTGTCGCTGCTAGATAACTTTTCTTTACCCCTGCAAAATAATATATATGCCTTTTGTGCAGAAGTGTGATGTGAAATTTAAAGTATATATTCTAAATGATTGTATTATTTTTTCACTTTTGTTTTCATAGTTCATGGATATAATGACTTGATTTTTTTTCAGGAAAGACACAAAATGCTGTTACAGAGGAGCTTTTTATGTTCTGGCTCATTAGGGGGCAGTAGTGGTCTTTGTCACCCTGGTTCTTTGCTTTTTTTTGAGATAATACTCAGAGTCAATTCTGAAGTCAGTCATTGAGGGAAGTGTTTAAGTGTTTACATTTCTAATCTGTATATGACAATAGAAGTTTATTCTGTGTATATAAAAAAATAAAGTCTATTAATAGAAAAACCATACTGAGCAAGGTAAATGAAACGGGCTGTTATTTTCACTTTTACTACTAAAATAATTATACTAATACATTAGTGTTTACTACAAATCACACTCCTTAAAGAACATTTGAACAGTTCTTATTCACAAGATGACATTTAAAATTAGTATTTAAATTATCTCTCCAGGAGAGGTAATCATAAAACCTGTGGCTATATGGATGTTACTTGTGTGTTGAGAAATAAAAAGAAATATGCTATATGCTGTATAAATATTTATAGAGGACATTTTGTCAGCTTCAGATGAAATGCAGAGTCCCAGAGGAATAAATCCATCGAAATGCAAAAGTAAGGTGTTCTTTCAGGTGGTTCAAGCTGCATTTCCCAGGAAATTTGCATTTCCATGGAAATACACTGCTTGTGGCTAGCAAGAATTGTGATCAGAGCCCATAATTTTTGTTAAACTGTTTTTTGCTGGTTTTTGTTACAGATTTGCTGTTCGTTTATACTCAGGTGTGGAATTGTGTTAGCCCCAGTGTGAGCAGGGAGGTGGATCAGGTGTGCCAGACACAGCCTTTCGGTCCTGTGATCTAGGCTGCTTTGGTTGCTGCTGATGTTTTGCATGAGAAAGAGAAAAAAAGGAGCTTTCAATTAAAAATCCAATTAACATTGTTTTATTACAATGATTAATTTTTTCAAATGTTTAATTGCATCTCAGAATCTGAGGGAAGTGAAATGTCTATAAACTAGACATATAAAACTATGAAACAAACAGGTAAATAGGAAACATATTTTTGATTTGCAAGATCCCATAGCTTCCCTTATGACATTTTGATGAGTTTAGGTGACATTTGAGAACTGATGTGCAACATATCACCTGGGGTTAAGGGGTTTTTTTAATAGTAAGTTTGGTTTCAGATTTTTTGACTGCTGATTGCAACATGACAATCTGGAGTATCATTATTTTTATGGCTCTAGGTTCAATTGACCAGTAGAAGGAGCACAAATTAACAATCCTCATAATATGTGTTGCTAATTTAGATTTTTGACTTGCAAACAAAGACTGATCCCCCCAAGTGCAGTATTTGTTAATATTTCTTTCCTCCAGTAACTATTGCAGAGGCACATACTCTCACAATCCTTCCTACTATTAATAGCAGTAATTCCTTAGGCTATCTAGTCCAAACTTTTTTAAACAACTGATAATTTTCTGTAACCATAGGAGGAACCATATAAGTAAATATGGTTCCTATAGAAGTAAATAAAATATTGTCAAAGTATGTAGAAAGATTGAAGGGCTTCAGAAACGTCACACATTTGGTGCTGAATATCTTCACAGAGGAATGTGAGCAGTAGGAGTATGTTCTTAAAGAATTGCTGCTATTACTCATCATTAATAAGATCCAGTAAGGCCCAATACTATATATGGTATTTGTTACTGTGTATTTTCACACATGATCTGTAGTTACCATTTATGCTTGAAAATCGTTAGGATAAATAAATTATTCTTGCCCAGTGTTGTCTCTTGATAGTTATCCAATTTTCTTCTATAAATCCACTCCACAGATTTTATTAGATTCTGTTATCTAATTGAAATTTGTCCTGTGGAAGGCTTTGCTCTTTTCTCTTTTTTTCCCCTTGGTTTTCTTCTCCTTATTTAATCTGTGAATTTATTCTTAACCATAAATAACTTTTTGTGGGAGCTCTATTTTTCAGTATAGATACAATGTAGAGATGCCTTGTGCAAAATCAATGTTTTGCTTCTTTTATTCCTTCTTTATAGAAGTATTTGAAGAATTTTTACAGGATTTTGTCTGCTAATGCAAGGCAAAAAGTAACTGTTAATTGTGCTGGTTTGTTGAACCTGCTAGTGTAATACTTTTGGCAAAAGACAGGTAATATTAGAATTCTGTTATCCTGATTTACTTTTATTTCCTTTTAAATAATTTCCCCTAACATCAAGATGCTTTAACAGGGGAATGTAACACATGAGGGATTGTGGCAAATTGAGGGAACTGGGCAATCGCTGACCAAATGAATTTTAGTTGGGACAATGCCAGATTCAGCACCTGGGATGGGGCAACCCTGGATATATGGACAGACTGGGGAATGAGATGCTGGATGGCAGTGCTGTGAAAAGTGATGGTGATGGCAAGTTGACCACGAGCCAGCAGTGCCCTGGTAGTCAGGAGGGCAGAGCATAGATGGCCTGGGGGCACCAGGCACAAGGTGGGCAAGGGAGGGGCTCTGTTCTGCTCTGGGGAAGCCTCACCTCCAAACCGGGGGGGGGGGCAGTTTTGGGTGCCACAATGTAAGAANTGCCACAATGTAAAAGAGTTGCTAAGTTATTAGAGAGAGTCCATGGGAGGGCAACAAATATGATGAAGGGTCTGTAGGTGAAGTGAGTGATACAAGCTGCAGCTGAGGTCACTTGGTGTATCCACTCTGGAGGAGACTGAGGAGACATCTCATAGCAGTCAAGAGTTTCCTTGTGAGGGGAAGAGAAGGGTCAGACACTGATCACAGTGACCAGTGACAGAACCTGAGGGAATATCATGAAGCTGTGTCAAGGGAGGTTTTGGTTGGATGCAAAAAGAAGATTGTTTACCCAAGGGGTGGTTGGGCACTGGACCAGGCTTCCCAGGGAAGTGGTCACAGCACCAAGCATGACAGAGCTCAAAAAGTGTCTGGACAATGGTCTCGGGTGCATGGTGTGACTCTTGGGGCTCTGAAGGGCCAGGAGATGGAGTTGGACTCTGATTATCCTTGTGGATCACTTCCAGCTTCGGATATTCTATGATTCTATGAAAATCAGACTGCGGTCTGATTGAAACTCAGCTGATACTACATATTCATCATTCTACAGAGAAAGTAGGAATCTAGAAATCTGGAATTGTTATATTTTACTTGTTAAAATAACTGCATATGTGTTAGGCTTTTTTTTCTCCTCGTTTTTACAGACTTTTTGTATATTTCTGGACAGTGAACAAAGTTTATACTTTTTTGCTCTGTTTCCTTCAATGAGTACACCATTCTGCTTTCTGAGTTTGCCATTGTGATTACTTTCCCCATCTTTTTTAAAAAATCCCAAAGCAAAGTAAATGAGAAACAAATCTTGTATCAGAGCTACATCAGTTACTTAATTCACACTATAGATTCTCTGCAGCCTGTATGGCATGCAGGCAAGACCTCCACATTGATCAATGTTTAAGGAAATATGGTGGTACTTCCTATTCCACCTCAGTTTAGCCCTTTGCTTTTCTCTGAAAAGAATTTGTGTTTGTGGAGTGGAACAACAGTGAGAGTTGGTGGATGCTAGTAATATGATTCCACTTCTGAGACGTAGGAGGTGGCAGAATTGAGTATGTACTCCTTTTATTTGTCATTTCAGTCCTTGCCTTTGGAGATGATGCATTTATGTGGCCTTTTTCTTTTTTTTTTTTCTTTTCCTTTTTTTTCCCAAAAGAGAGGAGTAATTGCTGTCTGTAAGGCCTTTGAAAAAGAGGACACTTGACAGTTATAATGCTGAAAGAGCTATGGTGAGGTCCAAAGATTGTAAATTGCTTCCCACATTCATCAGCTCCCTCTCAACCATTTTTTTTCTGATGAGGACATCATCCTTTTCCTTCTCAGACCACAAACAACCTTGTATGTACACTCTGGAACTGAGCTTCGTTTTCTCATCAAACTTCTTTGTAAGTCTCTAACAATTACAGAATGAAAGTAAGACAGGCCTTGCATGAATGCAAAAATATTTAAGGGCTAGATGGAGAGAAAGGGGTTTATTCATTCCTATTTGGAGGAGTTAATTGGAGACCTGGACAGCCTCAGACAGCACAGTCCCGATTCAAGGTTTTTCTGTGCTTCTGAAGAAATAATGTTGCTGCTTTTGGAAAGGTGTACATCATGAAATGAGTCTTGTTCTGACAATTAAACCCTAATAAATAGAGATGCTGTTAAGAATGAAGAAGGTTCCCTAAGAGGAGGTTTCAGATTTGTAGGAGTGATAGTAGGAATGACAGTATAATCTTGAGTGTGTGGAACAACTCAGAAAAATGAGCCTAAAATTTATAACTGGATTCCAGCGGTCACATCACTATGGAAAGATGACAGAAATTTAATTGTTCCACCATGAGTGACAGAAATTCTGCATTTACAATGGAGAGCAAATCTCACATTAGACTGTTTGGTTTTGATCTAGCATGGCTATTGCCTCTGATTAAATCCATTTAATTAGAGGAAAAAATGAAGCTGCAGTCCAGTATTTTTAAAATGCTGAGAGAACTTTTTTATTTTTTTACCAGCATAGAAATGGATGCCTGTGTAACCTATATTCTGTAAGTTGGGAGTAGTTTGACATTTTTCTTAGTAATCATTTATCAGGTGGTGTGGCTTCAGGAGTATGCACTCACCTCTGGCAATTGTACTGCAGTGTGTACTTAATTATCTGACTTCATTTGTGATTTTATGTTATTTAATTATCCAGCTTATAGTAAGGATCTCTTTATGGTATACTTACATTTCTTTCATCTGGTTATATGCACAATTTATGAATACAGACTATATGACATAAAATTACAAACTCTGTAACTGATAGTAGCCTCTACACATGCTCATGTATTCATGGCAGAACATTCTTAGGACTTTTTCCCTGTCTCTCTGTGTCTTGGAACTAAAGAAGAAGATAGTGCCAGTTGACTGTTTATAGTTGGTTGCAGCCTTAGGCAACCTTCTGCCTACAGTTAGAAATGAAACTCTTGTTTTGTGCAGGAGTAAATTTAATTGTCTGTAATGTGTAGCTGTACTGTTGTCAGTCCCAATAAACAGCAGAAAAGTAGTTCAAATACTTAAATTTAAACTCGGTGACCCATTTCATTGCCAGGCAGAGTTAAACTTTAGGGCCTTGAGGGAATTTGAAAAACAGAAAGATCTGGTGAGCTTTTCTTATTTAATGCAGTCGTTCATGACATCTTTTTTCTTAGAAAACTTGTTTCCTGTTTGCCCCAAGCTGGTTTTGTAGGCTTGGTATTCCAGTCTTTTCAGATGAAAAAGACACATCCCTGGGATTCATGGCAAATTCTCAGGCGTACATATACTTGCCTGTTATTCTCAGGACCTATGCAGTTCCTTAACAGATGAACTATTGCTTTTATTTGTGCGTAGCAGTGGAAGATTAACCCTATTTGTTCAGTAATTTTGCTATGTTTTTTGTAGGACTTCTGGACATTATTTTTCCCTCTGCTTTTACTGAGGCAGTAAGCTCTGTGGTACCTTCACAAATATGTTAAAAACTGTCATCTCTCCCATGTCTGCTTTTTACTGACTCCATGGCAGAAAGATAAGGTAGTCTAAGAAATGGTTAGGGAGAGGTTAATATGAAAGTTGGACTTGCTCTAACAGCAAATCTCAGGTTACCAATATTGCCCTTCTGCCTTTTCCTCTGTCACACTGGTATTGACTGCTGCCTTTGAGAATTGGAGGCGAAGGCAGAAGTGGATAAGGTGTGGCAAAAAGAAGGGCAACAGAGATGGTGAAGGGCCTGGAGTCTCATGAGGAAGGGCTGAGGGATCTGGGGATGTTCATCCTGGAGAAAAGGAGTCCAAGGATGGCTCTCTACAACTGCCTGAAAGAAGGTTGTAGCCAGGTGGAGGTCTGTCTTTCCTCCCAGGCAGCAAGTGACAGGACAAAGTAAATGGTCTCAGTTTGCGCCAGGTGAGGTTTAGACTGGATATTAGGAAAAATACCTTCACTTAAAGGGCAGTCAGGCATTGCATATGAAACTGCTTAATTTGGGTTAATTAAATTACAGATTCTGTTACTGTGTAAAATAAATAAAGTAAAAATAATCCCAAAGGAGAAGAACTGATCTCTGTCAGAGCATTTGCATCTTGCCAGAGTCAGGCCCCACAGCTTACTCTGGGACCCCTTTAGGGCTGTGCATCTGGTACCTAGTCATGTTTCCTTCTCCACACACAATCTGTCACATGTCTTGTGGAAAGACATGTGCTTATCTTTTCTTCCTGATAATGTCAATACTGATATCAGAAGAGACTGAAAACAGTTGAATGGGTGACAAAGAGCAGCTGCCAAACCAATTCAATACCATGCAGATCACACCTTGCTTTTGTGTCATGTACCTTTAAAAAACATTATGATGAGAAGGACCATTTCCAATTACTCTATTGGTTCATACCTCGCCAGCAGTTCTGCATTGCTTAGACCATTACAAACCAATTAAGTGTTTATGTGACAAGCATCTCACCAGGTCTACTCAGAACAGTATAGAAGGAGCACACACCTCCTCATTTGCATTCAGTTTACATTTGTGTTCACCATTGTAATTTTCTCCTGTGCTTTACTTTTTCTTTGTGAGTTCTTTAAATTCATTGCTTTTTGAGTTTTGGTACAAAATGGTAATGTCAAAGAAAAGTAATCTTGTTGTAATGAGTTTCAAACCAAGCATCTTTGGAGGTTAATAGCATGGTTTTGAATTTAAAAACAATTTGATTGCCCACTTTGCAGAATTGCTGTACTTGCTTTCCTGTTACTTTTGCTAATTTTTTGTCAGTTTGCAACTAATGTAATTGCCAAACCTGGCTTTCTGGAGAAATAGTATGTCTGTTCTTGAAAGAGTAGAAAGTTAGCATCTCCTATTATTAGGAGATTTGAATTATGTGTTATTAACATCTGTCCTGCTCGAGGCAATAAATGGGCAGTACATGCTATCAACAGTATCAATGCTGAGCATTTGACATCAAATAGGTGTCCAAAAATGTTGTGACACCCTTTCCAGTCCCTCTTCAGGTGGAAGAAGGTAGGTCATCACCTCAATCATATGTAATGGAGACAATTTTCACTTGTCTTGTTTCCTGTTGTTTACCAGTTGCAGAAGTCTGGTATCTGAAACTGTGTGGCATCTCAGTTTGTGACAGTTGGCTTTATATGAATGTTAAACAAACTTTAAAAGCTGCTATGACAAGTGACCTTTTTCACTGGTTAAAATATATGAAATGTGATCTCTTTCACAGGAAAACCCACAGCATGGCCTACAGCCTCTGAGAAAATCTTGTTCAGTACTATTGTATAAAATCACTACTTATCAAATAAAACATATTTCTAGAAATGCAAGCTCAGTGGCAAGACAGTGATAGAAAGAGATTTCAAAGGAGAGAAGAAAAACTTTTTTTTTCCATATTGAGACAGATCCTGTTGCTAAGAATACATTTTGGAGCTTTGAAGTAATGAAAGGATAATAAAAAAGGCAAAGGATAGCCAAAGCTACTGCAAATGCTTGTCTGTCTTTTAAATGACAGATTTGCAGCTTTTTATATTACCTTTGGTGCACAGAGGCAGGCAGCAGACTTCTAAAAAGGTAAAAACACTGGATTATTTCTCTGTCCTCTTTTGCAATGTCAACAGAAACAAGAAGTTAGGAGATACGTGTGCTTGGAAATGAGTCGTGTTATGAGAATGGGAATTTGACAGCAAAACAAGCTGCCAATAGCTAGATTACTATGGAGCTCTACCACTATCTCTTCTCTCCTGTTGGTGTACAGTTCTTTGATTAGGTACTTCAGCACTAACGTCTGATTTGTCTGCTTCATGAGTTGGAGAAATGTATGAAAAATCATAGAATCCTTAAGGCAGGAAAAGGTCTTTGAGATAATCAAATCCAACCAGTGATGGCATTGCTAACCTGTATCCCCAATGCCACTTCCATACGCTCTTTGAACACTTTGGGGTGGTAATTCTACTGTTTCCATAGGCAGCCCATTCCAATGCCCGATCATATCAGTGAAGAAGATTTTCCTGATGTCTTTATGAAAGTCACAGGCTTAAGCTTTCTGGAAGATGGACGCTGTACCTTAGGGATCTGCTAACAGATAATTCAGATGTGCCATCATACCTAGTTCTGGAAGGTTTGGTTAGGCAGCCTGGAACTGAGTATAGGTTTCAGTAACTGCACAAAGGAGTTCGAATTCATGTCATCTTTACTCTTCTATTCTGAATCCTAAATAAAGGAATTTCAAAATCTTAACTATATACACATGAAAACAAATACTTCTTTTGTTCAGGAAAAAGTGCATTTTCAGACAAATACTGCCTGAAAATACCTGAACTTACTACTAGAAAGTAAGTGCCTTTTATTAGATCTTAAGAATAGTCAGGAGGAGAAGGTTTATTTGAAGATGCAGTTAGAAGCAGGAAGAAAGCCTTCTGTAGATTCAGAAAAGGCCTTTTAACTACAGAGAAACAATTCTGGAGCTATTTTTTTTTCCTTATTGTCATTTCTAGATCACTTTTCCTCTTTATATTCCCATTCCTTCTTCTTTTTTGTCATCTCATTTTCATAGGAACAGATGTATTTTTCTCCTATCTAAAAAAATACAACAGATTCCAAAATATTCTTGAAATTCCTCTAACATCAGAGTTGCCATTTAAATGAGACAGAATTCCTCAGTTTGATGCTGTCTAATAAATTCAATACAAGCTCTCAAGTGCTGCCATGTATAACTAGTAACTTTTTTATTTTTAAACAGTTGTTTCCATTCCTTTTGTTGTTGAACAATGACTGATTAAGTAACATATCACTATAATCCTTTATTAGATAGGTTTTCTTTGTTGTTGAGGCCTTAGAACCCTTCTTAGGCTGTAGGGTATCTTTTGCTTGAAAAGGATGTGGAACACAGTGTTATATAAATGTGAGATGTTTAGGCAGTTTTTACACAGTTTTAGAGTTCGTGGTTGGCAGTATATTCCTGTCTGTACTTTTGAATGCTAAAATTTACCAGGTTTTTGATTGAGCATTTTAGTTACTAAATTTGTATCCTGTTTAGTGAAAATGAAAGTCTTTCTTGTGAGGACCAAAATGGGTTGGTTATAATATTGATGCAATGAAGAATAGACAGATTTTAGTACTGAAATTGATTTCTTTCATTTCTTTCCAAGTGCAGATGTATTTGAGACACCATACAGGAGAAAAAGGTAAACCTTTTCAGGAGGGCTACTTTGCTGTAGCAGCAAGGAGCTGCTCTGTTGAGTGCATTAATTTGCCAAGGGTACTGTAGCCAGGCAGATTCAGGTAAGCTGGCACAGTGATGTTTGAAAATGGTATAACACAGAGCAGAAGTGCATGAAGGATAGATGGGGAGGTGGAGGCAGTAAGGGAAGTGAAGAGCACAGAAATGCAGGAAAGTGGTTTTCATTGAGAGCTACCTGAAGTTGAGTGGAACCTGAAGAAATTTTTTGGAGTAAAACAGAGGATTATTTATCATGCAGGAAAATGATGCACTCTGAGAAGGGTTATGCAGTATGATGCCGTGCTTTGTTCTCAAGTACTGAACAGTCATTCTGAAAAGCTCTTGAAAATTCAAGTCAATAGTAATTTAATTTTATTTTTTTAGTGGAATTGCTTTAGAATTCATGTTACCGTTTCAAACTGCAATTGTAATCTTCTGTGGCCTTCAGGGAGTCACAAAGCACTTGAAACCATCCTTGACTTTGACATTGAGGCCTGTGATGCTTGTCTAGGATGGTGTATAAGTAAGTTGTGTTTGCTACTTTAAGAAGTGAGAACCTGACACATTTTTATCTGAGGGACTGCATTCCAAGGGTGAGCCACAGACCAACAGCATATCTTTTAAGGAAGTATGGAAATAGTAAGGCAGAAGAACGATACGGCAACGAAGAACTTCAAAAAATTCCCAAAAATTACCCAAAAAAGGCATACAATATGTCAGTTCTTTATGAGTAGACAGATGAAATACATTTATCAATGCAGAGCATACGATGTGCAGTGCTGTAACTTAAGCAGTGCAGTGAGGCATGAAGTTGTGGATACTTGTTCTAAACTCCTTCTTTCCATCTTTGCAGTAAAATAATTTGTTTTCAAAACATTCCAATCCAACTTGACAGACTGCTGGCTTTTTATGGTGATGTGGTTTAGACACTGGAAAAATAAATAAAAAAAGGAATTCTGCTCTTCCCACTGTTTTATGAAGCAGTTCAGTAATGTGCTTTCATCATTAGCTTTTTTCCTTTTTTGTCTTTTTTTCTTTTTCTTTTTTTTCTTTTTCTTTTTTTTCTTTTTAATAAAGATGAAAGTAAAAACTGTGGACCAAACATGAATCAGTCTGTAAAACTGCAGAAATAGCTTTGCATGTCAAAAACAAAGTGCTATTGCTTTAGTATATGTCTGAATGTGTAGATAATGATGTCTAATTTGCAGAGTTATGTGAAATCAATATGTTTTTAATTCTGTAACAAAAGGTTGCTGGAGTAGGGCGAGTGTGAATGTCAGAAACACTGCACATTGTTACTACTGGAAGCAACATCCTGTTTTATGCTGTTCTAGCAACAGGTCTGGAACAAGTGCAGAAGTAATCTGCCATTGTGTTTGTACATGTGTTGATATCTTCATATTGCCTCAGAGCTTGAAAAATTAAATTATTCTTTGGCTTTGTGGAAGCAAAGTTGGTTTTTTTTTTAAAGTACCTATTTACATGGAATCACTGTTTCCTTCTTTAATTAATTCCTAAGCTTTGCGTGAAATACCCTTTTCAGTAATGGGTTTGAGGTTTTTTTATATCTGTTTTTTGGTGTTTTGTTTGTTTTTTAGAGCTTTTTCAGTGGGGCGAGTTTGGATTTGTGTATTTTGTTGTTGTTGTTGTTAAAGAGTACTAGTATCTTTACTGAATGTAAAATTATTGAGAAGAAAGCCTTTGTGACTAGAAAAGTGTCTCATTGTTTATGCCACAAAATGCCTTTCAAGTTTAGTTGACTTAAACTGTGCAAACATTACCATTTCATTCCTGCCAATGGTTTCTCATAGCACTCCTGGATTTTTGCCCAAATACTAGGTCATTATTAGTGTTCTGAGTTAAGGTCAGACTTTGATGTCATTAAACACCAGACTCTTGGGCATGGTGGGGGGCACATAGTCCACGTGCTGAAAATAATGCACCTTGGAGCAGAAAAGGACTTAGCACTGCCTTGAATATTAGTGCGGGGAATCAGCTTTTATATCAGATTTTATATATCCACTTCCTGAAGTGGATATATAAAATAATGTAGAAGCTGATAGCTGATATTCCCACAGATGGGTGAATGCTCTACAGAAAATAAAAAAACCCAGCATTTCCTGGGAGTATAAAACAGGACACACTCATACTAGCAGAGTGATGGGTGAGGTGACTAAAGGATTTTCCCTGTAACTTTTTTGATTGTAATAAAATAATTTCTTAACAAAAATTTAACATATATATATATATATATATGAAAGTAGTAAGGGTCTACATGTGTGCTAGTGACAATAGAATCTGTGTTGCACTCAGTTTTCTTCCTCTGTCTGTGGCCTGCATGGCACCTGGAAACAATTTCAAGATGGAGGAGATTACCTCTGAAACAGGCAACAGGGACAATAGCCCATTGTGAGGGGTTCAGTTCACGGGTTTCCTTGACTGTTCTTGTTAGAATGTTGGAGGTGTCATTAATCCTTAATGATGCTTAACTTCAGTGGTATTTTTTTGCGTGTGAAAGTAGATACCTTTGTCAGCAGTTGTTAAGTATCCTTCAAGGCTAACACAAAAGCAGTAGAACAAACTGTGTTTCTAAGATAGAAACCTTGGAAATGAAAATAAAGCCAAACCCCTTTCTCCCTCTGGCAGCTGAAAATTGTGTTGATTCTCCCTCTAAATACATCAAACCCCAAGTGTGTGTTTTCTTCTGTAGAGGGTGAATAAAGTTCACATGCTTACAGTTGTGCTTGTATGTTTGTTAAGCTAAGCTGCAAAATGGAGCCCTGAAATGAATTAGGAAATGAATCAAAGCTGATGGCCTGAAAGTTTTTAGAAATTATGAGATCTTATGTTTCTGGTGGAATTGAAAGTGCTGTCCTCAACTGAAATGAAGTAGACATCTGTCATGTATAAGTTGAAAATTCTCTGTAAAGCAAAATATTTGGACTTGTAGAGGTATCCCTGCGTTGAGCAGTTAATCTGGGGATAGTTGGGCCAGGTGGCTTCCTGAGGCCTATTTTCAAGGTAAATTATTCTGTAGTTATGCAGACATTTCATTTATGAAAATGTAAATAGATTCTTCTAGAGAACCCTGAT
The DNA here is from genome assembly GCA_013397245.1 of Thryothorus ludovicianus. Taxonomy (NCBI): domain Eukaryota; kingdom Metazoa; phylum Chordata; class Aves; order Passeriformes; family Certhiidae; genus Thryothorus; species Thryothorus ludovicianus. Next base: position 8,529 of record VZTB01003911.1, on the reverse strand, counting down.
AAAGACACTGAAGAGATTAATGATAATTTTGTATTTAATCTGCTCTGTTTTGCTTAAACAAGGAAAGTGAGATAGAGTGCATGGGTTCCAAAAATGAACCTTTTGTGGAAGGTTGCTAATTCGTTTTGACTCTTTATAAAATCCATGCTGTAGTAGTCTGTTGATCACATTTTCAATTTTGAGTTTTATGTTAAGATGTCCACCTGAATTTTCATTAGAAAATACTGCTTAATGGGAGATGAAAAAAACAACCCTATAGCATTGCAGATGAGTTCTTCAATGAAATTGATTCTCGTTAAAAATCACTTAGTCTCTATTAGATAATGGAAAATAACAAGTAGCTCATAACCTGGCAGATTTGGGATCTATGTCAAACATTAATCAGTAGTAGGATAGTTAGCATAGCTTGGCATTATGGTAATTTTGTGAAACATGCACAACAAGGAAGAAAAACGAGTACCAAAATGAGCTAAAAGCTATTTACAGGATAAAGGACCAAAGGCAATACTTGTTCTGTGCCTAGAGTGCAAATTTTGTGGTATCCCATATTTAGTGTAACATGAAAATAGTATTTGGGTATATATTTGTAATTGCAGTTACTCTGGGCATGGCTTGTAGTTTAAAAACCAAACAGTTTGAGATTTGGATTCTGATCTCTTGTGACTCTTTATGATTGTTGACTTAGTTTATTTTTACTAGAGTAATACTAGAGATTTAAGTTTGTTTAGTGCCAATAAGCAGAGTAGCATTTCAAGGAAACTTTTTTGTATTTCTGTTATGAACCTGTAATATGATTCTGCATTTCACAGTGTAGGATTTGGTGAGTGAGGCATGAAGATTAAATGTTAAAATTAATTAATTTTTTATCCCTGAAAAGCTTCAACATTTGAAATGTTTACCTTACTTTTGCTGCATATTTCTTTCTAAACTCTGCAGTGTTCTGCATGGAGAAAATACATTGTTGTAATAGGTAAAGCACAGTCCAGCACATCCCGTGGTGCCCGCAGTTGCCTCCACAGGCAGCTCAGGTGTCGGCAGGGTGCCAGCGGGGTTCCCTCAGAGGTGCAGCCAAAACACCTCACTTCGTCCAGCCCGCTGCAAACACTTCTGTGGCATTGCTGGGTCGTGTATGGATGGTCACTTTTTAAACCTGCTAAGGGTGTTTGTAAAATGAAAAATATACGAGCCAGTTGTTGGACTGAATTCACATTTAGTTTTGTCTGGAAAATTAATCCACAAACACCAGAGGTTTAAGTCCAAAAAGGAGACAGAGGAGTCCTTTTACTTTATTCAAATAAAGTCCTTTTACTTTATTCAAATAAAGGGAGAAGCCATGGGACATTTCCCACTGACGTGTCTCAAATTTTTGGAGGATGCAGCCTCCTTTTTATCCTAATTTCCCATCTGCATTTTCCTCTCTCTTTCCCCATTTGCTGAGGTACTTGAGGGTACAGACATCACGGAATGTCTGATATCTGAGATTCCCCTCTGGTGTATAACCCTCTTTTTAAATTTTTATTTCTTCTGGAATTTATGGTTTTTCCCCATTGTTTCTTTCGTCTTTCAATGTCTTATTTAATTTAGCAGCAAACCTACAGTTTGTTTGTAAAGGCAAATGCATTTTTTTCTTCCATTCATCAATCAGTGGAATCCTTCCCATTGTTTCCTTTATCTCTCAGTGCTAGTTTTATCTACCAGTAGACCCACAGCTTGTTTGTAGAGACAAATTGGTCATTCCTCTCAGTTTTCTAAAGTGTAAGGAACAGAAAGAAGGTAGTAAAATATTGCATTGCTAGAGTTAATAAATCAAAAAAAGTTTTTAGAAAGGATATTATGAAATAAAAAGGATTGATCGTTACTAGGCTAAGCTTGGAAGCAAGATTTTGCTTGGGTATTTTTTTTTCTTTAACCATGGCAATCTGCTGATGGAAGGTGCTCATCCTAATGTGCAATGCTTGCTGGTGGTAAAGGTATGTTGTGCTTGTTCAACTACATAGTGGTAATAGTAATCTGTTGCCTTCCTCACTTATTTATCCTAATAAAAATTATGTTTTTATTTAAAATTTAAAAAAATAATGCACTGAAATATGTGCCCTACTTCCCTTTGGATATTGTTTATTTTATTGATTAAATTCTTAAATTAGACTTGTGAAAATCTTTGGAAATGCACTATTAAGTCTTTCTTTATCATTTGAAACAAACTTTGCAGTGAAGGAGGAGTTGAGGTATTATTTTGCTTTCTCTTTTAATGCTCTTATGAATTAGGAATGGAATCACTTATTTTCTGAGAATGTATTTTCATATAAAGTCATAGATTCTGATGTCAAATTTTCTGTATTATTCCTATTTGTAAATTGTTAATAATTAAAAAAAAACCAAACAAACCCAAACCAACCTGAATCCTGCAATCTGTAACACACCAATGCACACAGAGGTAAAATATTAGCAAAAGGTCATGCTGCACTTCAGTGGTAAATTCAGGAATAGAATCCAAGCACTGTCTCCTGGGAAGCAGGATGTCTTAATTCTGCTTCTTGTGAACAGAAGGGAACAAGGATATTTGTGATGCATTTTATAACAGTTGATGGACTCTGAACTATTCTTACACTGTCAGATTCTCAGAAGCAATAAGTATGTCTGAGGCATGACCGTGTAAAATAAGAAATTCACACATGCTTTTATTATCTTTAATCCTGTGCTGTGTCTATTCTGTAGGTCTGGACTGTGTTATTGCAGCATACTCCTTTGTTTTACTTTTAGCAATGCAAATATGACATGCAGAGGAACATGGGGGGGTGAGTAAAGGAGTTGATTTGGACAATCATGATGTTTAAGGCACAGTTAAAACAGAGTTCATGAAACTTTAGATTTGCATCGCACTGGGGCTGTATGTTGTAAATAAGGTTTTATAGAAGTGGATGATCTGAAGAAATCTTAAAATCACTGGAGCGTGTTGCCTTACTTTCTCTAAGATTTGCATTTACAATGGCTGTTTGCGCCTTCCTCAGAGCAGGAGCTTCTTGTGACATGTGAGTTATGGTAACTTCTGAAAAAAGTGAAAACTAGGCATAATTTTTAGACTAGGTTTAACCTAATAGTCCTGTCCTTCATGTTGTTGGGTTGTAGGCATATTCATTATTATTTGAATAATTTATTGCAGACACTCTTACCAGGATATGTTATGTATTATTCTAATAATTTTTTTGACATCGTAATTTGATGGATAGCTTGCTTGTTGAAAGTAAAAAGCTTCTGTATGTTATTTACTTTTTCTTGATTAAATTTTTTTTATGAGCGAGGGATAATTAATTCCTTGTGCTTTATCAGTCCAACTGATCTAGTTTATTGCTTTATGTCCTTGATACCCATGATCTCGGAAAAGCCATGAAAATTTCAAATGACCTCCCTGTTCGCCCATGTCACTTAAAAGAACAGTCCTACTAGGGTAAATGGCAGCAAGCAGAAAGAAACATACTACATGGAAAACAAATACCTTTTTCTTTCTTGCTTCTGTATTTAGGTTGGAATACTTCATTTATATTTTCAAAAGTCAGGGTTTTGTTATCCGAATGACCTAAGTAACCTGAATTCTGCATTTGGAACATCAATTTTAATAATTGACATTTATATTCATTTCTGGACCACATTTGTGCCTTTTTGCAGGAATCAGAGAACTACGAGTTCCTCAGTGCAACAGTTACTATGAGCATGGTACACAATCTAAATATATTTGTGGGGGTGGTGTTGTAGCTGTTGTAGCTGGTGTTGAGCAATACTGTTTTACTTTGTCCTGAAAGATACTTTTTGATTGGTGTTTGGAAGGAATAAGCCCTTGTTTCCCAAATTTCAATATTTATAAACAGAACATTGTGATTTAGTGGAACTGTGAATAATTTGGCAGGCAGTAATTTAAATTCTGGTTTGGTGGGTATATTTGCCTATGCCTAAAGGACTTCTTTTTAAAATACAGTTTGATAATCAATGAATCATAAAACATGGATGGAAGTAGAAGCAGAATTTTTGTGCACCATGGAGATACCCAAATATAATGCTACTGCTGTCCAAAATCATAGGACTAGTCCTTTGAACAGAATAATTGCATGCAGCACTGACTCAAAAGAAAACAGTTGTCTCTTGTTTATCCTTTTGCAGTGACCTCTTTTTTTCAGTAGCAATTAGAGAATGTGTTAAAATCAAGTGAAGTGTATCACTGTAGGGCACATGTGGAGAGTTTCTTTAATCAAATTCTACAGCTTAGCAATTTAAGTTGCATAAAAGATTTTATCATTACAGTCTTTCAGACTTATGTTTTATTTGTTTCTGTTGTATGAGCACAAGACTCTACACCTTAGTTTTGTTTTCTTTTTTTGTAGTAGTAGTGGCAATGTAAAAGGTTAGGGAACATTTTGTATCTAAAATTGTGTTTCTGATGAACTCCCATGTTCCCATAACAATTTTAGTAACCACGCGCTGTTTAACTGGAAGAGTGACTTGAGGATATTGCCTGGTTTCTCCCTACCTCCCATGGTAAACCTTCTGTTTGTTTTGTGAATTTAGTAGTCAGAGGTGCGTGGATAAAACTTGCCATCTCCTACTTAATGACATTTCACAGCCAGCAAGGCTGCCAAACTGCTATACAACTTTCCTTTTTACTTCATTAAGCCACACAGAGGAACAGATCGCAACAATTATTTTCTACCATAATGCCTCGTGTAGACTGAAACATTTAAGTCTTACAAATAGAACAGTACCATGAAATAAAAAGCTTTAAATGGGAGATGGACGTCTTCACAACTCCAAATAGGTCTAAAGGGAGAAAAAGTGCGGAGACACAGGTTTAGAAAATTGAGCTTTTTCAAATGAGTGAAGCATGAGTTGAAAATGGTGAGGAAAGGTTAAGCTGTGCTTATCATAGTATATTATATTAGAGATAGAATTTAAACTCTTTTTTTCAGCAAAACCATACTGAAGGAACAAAATGGAGCTAAGTGTTTCTCTTTCCCTAGTGGCAACACTTAAACTGTAGTGACACTTAAAATAATCTGTATGCTGTTTTGCAAATAATGTGACTGTATCAAAAGTTCTGTAATAACTGTCTGACCAACATGCATCTGTGATGCTTTAAGAGTAGGGCAATAGTAATCTGATAATCCTCTTCAGATACTAGAATGGCTTGCAATATAAATTGTTTTCTTGTGGTTGTGGAGTTTTGTGGTTTCATATGTGTTTTTTGATTTTCAAGAGCTGTAAATATAAAAAACAGATTTCCTTCTTTCTCTCTGTCTTCTCTCCAAAACCAAAAAGTTGACCCCCCCATTTATCTGTAATAGTAGTTTTGGCACATTGTGTTTTGTTTGTTAAAAGGCAAATAGACTTTGTTAGCCTGGCTTCAGGGTTTTATTTTTCTTGAAGCAGCAGTTCAGCCAAAATATTCTAGGGGAGGAGGCGAAGAGTGGACAGTAAAATAGGGTTCTCTATGCAAACCACTGTATCCATGGACAGCACTTCTGTGGCCTTTGGAGAAGCCTGCAAGTCAGTTAGAGTAAAATTTGATCTCCACAGTATGTGATAACAAATCGTCAG
>VZTB01003910.1:28152-91898 GCA_013397245.1 Thryothorus ludovicianus | reverse complement strand
GCTAAAACCTAAGGCATCAGGGTGATGGAGAAGAGGAAAACTCAGGAAACAACAAGGCTCTGAGTTGCTTGGAGGTATCACTGCTGAGGATCAGCGCTCAGGCTGCATCCACCTCCAGGTTTTTCCAAATTTCAACTCTCAAAAGCAGCATTCATTTTACTTGGATGCAACTGCATGCAAGGTGGGGGGGCTTGTTTGGAGGGAGTTTTTTGGGGAGTTGCAGCCATGGCAAGCTGTTCAACAGGGGATGCTTGGCCCTTTCCCAGGCAGAGATGGAGGGATAGTGCAGCAAAGCCTTCCCTGAGCTCTGGCCCCTGTGGCTCTGCTGCTGCTGCTGGGGTCCCTGCAAATCCTCAGGAGTGTCCAGCTGTGCATCTGAACAAGTGTCTGCTTGGAAATCCAATGGCACAGAGTTGCTGGGGTCCGACAAGTGACACTGGACAGAAGAGAGAGCTCCCTTCTGTAGGGCAGGGATTTCTCCAGATGGCCTCGTGGAGAGGAGTATTGTGTGATGGCTTCCTTTGAAAATCCTTTCTAAACTCAGAATTCTTCCCTGCTGAGTAGCAAAACAAAACTGGTTTAGGTTTGTTGGTGTTTTTTTTTCAGTTTCAGGTTTGTTTTAGACATAGTGGTATGCCAGATCCTTTGAATGGCAAATGCTGGCAGATTGGATCATCTCTCTTTTGTGACAGAAATTATTGTCAGCGGTGTGAAACAGTGATGTTGGCTATTTATGCAGTGATAGCTGTGTTTAAGTAGCTCTAAATTGTGTAGCTCTTGTTAATCTCTCTGAAAAAAAATCAGCCAAATAAAATGCAGTAGAGTTTTATGGTCTTGGGTTTTATTCTGTGGTTGCATCATTTTTTATTTTTACCAGTGCTATGAAATGGTTGTTGGGCTCATAATTTGATGGAAATACTTTGGAAAACAGTAAGCAGGTTATTCAATTTTGTCTGTTGTCTCTGATGTGATTTAAAGCAGTTTAAAAAAAAAATAACAAATTTCCAGAGCTCATTACCTAATGCACTGAAATACAAATGGAAAGAAATTATAAAAGTATAATGGCTGATCCTATTGGGACCAGGCTGCAGGATCTTTCAAATGTGTGTATCCTAAACATAATAGAAGTGTAATGTTGAGGCACAAATACTCATTCCAATGTAGGCTTTTGTTTGGAAACTATTTTACTGAACTCCAGAATGCCTTGTACAGAAATGCAACAGGTTAGGTTATGTTAGGAAAAGTGTTTATTTCTTTTCTTCAACAGTAGTGTCAACAGGTTTTCCAGTGGCCTAGAAGCTTGTTTGCAATTTGAAGGACTGGAGGACTGCTTTTCCTTTAGGAGAAAGTTGTGCCATCAAATGCTAAGTTCTGATGGAAAAGAGTGTAGCTGATGGGGAATTTTCACTTCTCAGGGAAAAACCCCAAAACTCTCTTAGCATGACACGTTTGGATCTAAAACAGCTTTCTAGTCCTGATTTTTGCTAGCATAAGCTTGTATTAAAAATATTCATGTATATCTGGAACAAAATGTTACTCTGAAACTAAAAAGTAAGGCTTTTTTTTTTTTTTTTTCCCCCCAGAAAGAAGTTGCAGAAACTTGTGACTGTCTTGGCTTTTTTCCACTTCAGAATATGAAGAGATTTAAATGTGGGATATTTGTCATAAGAGAAAAGATCATTCCAGCGGAATTCTAGTCTCTGCAAAGCAGTCAGATAAAAGATTGTATTTTTGATTTTAAGTTTTTAAAGTTCAGATCTTGTAAGGTGCATGGTACAAAGCATCATGGAAGTATTTGCTGGTTGGGTGTTATAATTAGATTTGAGGCAATAAATTGTGTTACTTAAAGAAGTTTTGGATTCTAAGCAGAATAAAGTATTTCCAAGATGCTGTGACAGCTTTGCTGGATTCTATTGACATTAGTTTGGCACTGTTAATATTTGTGGTGCTTTTTCCTATCCTGAGTTTCCAGTTAAGGAGGTGCTCCAAGACCTTCTGTCTGTGGTTACTGCACTGCTGCTGTTTGTCTTTCCCTTGCTTGAAGCTGGTGTTTGGGAGTGAACAAACCATCTGTTGTAATGAATCTATTCAAGAGTTAATTTAGGAAACAGCCAGAATTTCAGAGTTATTTTTAATGACGGAAATGATTCAAGAAGAAAGCTATTGCTGGTTACATCTGTCCCAAATGTTGTAGGTGTGTAATGACATTCATCAGGCTGATACAGGTCTTGCTGGGGTTTCCTCTTCAGCTGGAAGATGTCCCTTCACTGAACTGGACTGTAAGTCCACTATGAGTAAACTCTTAGAAGTCTCTTTCACCTTCTTGGCGTAGCCATCTGCATCTGAGAGTCATCTGCAAGCTCTGTGGTGGTGAAAATGGACTGAAATACACGGTGTGAACAGCGACCCTGTGTGCCAAAGGGAAAGGACACGCAGCAGGATCAGAACAGACACGTTGCAAAAACCAGTATTGAATCTGGAGTAAGAGACCTTTGCACCGAGACAGGATCATTTCACAAGTGTTACAGTGGTTTTCCCTCTTTGATATTTAAGTCCCAAACATTGCATGGTGTATAAATTGCACTGGATGTCATAAATCCATTTTTCAGGTGAATATTCTGGTACCAAAGCTTGTCTCCTCTTAAATCTGGGAGTGTATTAGGAAGAGTTTTGGTAGAACATATGGGATAATGCTTTGGTATAATACACATACCAGAAGGGATTTGCACTTAAATGCTGGTAACCACAAAGAGCAAAGAATTTTCCTTTCCTAATTTCCAGTATTAGAGATGTTCTAACATGGATTAGACCATTCATCAGGGGAGAAGCTGTTTGACACACTACAGGCTGAATATTGCTTTGGGATCAAATCAATACCTCACTTGCTTTCAAGAAACATATCTTGAAAAAAAAAAGAGAAAAATACAGTATAAAATTATCTGGTTTGCTTTGCTTACTTTCAAGTGAATGCCAAAAGTAAAACTTCAACAACTTTGGCCAATCATTTAATGATTAGAATCATCAGTTCAGTTGAAATAGCGTGCTGCTTTAAGGCCTGTTTTTAAATCTAACCTGTTCAGGCTAGAAAGGAGCTTGAAAATAAAACAACATCAGAATCTTAATGCTGCAGACAAACACCTACATGTTCCCACTGAGCGATTTCTGCTGCTTTAATATTCTTTGCTGTTCCGGTTCTCTATCTGCCTGTAGTCTTCGGGACGATTCCTTGGAGATCAAGGAGTCAAGCCAACCAACACAAATATAGAAGCGTTGACAGCAGAGAAATCTGCCTCTTTGCAATCTGAATCTTGGGTTTGTCTGAGTTTCAGTGTTGTGCAAAAATACTGGAGGGATGGGGCTCTGAGCTCTGGGTTTGAGTTGCTCATTTTCCTGAACAGAACGTTAACATGAAAGTCAAAAATCATAACTTAAACTGGCACACTCCTTTTGTAATTCTTATTTCCTTATTGCTAGTTAATTAGACTGTTTGTATTGGTTTGACTAATTTTAATTATTAACATGTTTCTGTTTGTTATTGGCTCATTTGGTGGTTGGAATATTTTTACTTTGAAAAAAAGGCATAGATGCCATCAATAGAAATGGATTTTTTAAACTGTGTTCATTACATTGAATTTCCCAGAGAGGTTGACAGGTCTGAAATTTTGGAGAAAGACAAAGCATCGTAGTCTTTTTTCAAAAGATTAAACAAAGCACTTTGGGTTTGTCTTTTGGGTTAGTATACTCAAAATGAATTGCATATTGATGACACCAGCTATTCATGAAGAAGAGTTGCACAGATTAAAAAATATGTATAGAAATTAATATTTTTACTGAAATATAGTGGTCTTTATATGCTGTTATGCAAGTTTCATGTCTAAAATTGAGCCTAAATATTCAATAATGTTTTTTAATATGTTAAATTTCTACATATGTGAAGGTCTTACCTCATACTTGTCAGAAGAAATTTGTTTCCTGCAATAGGAAAATAACAGGAGTTTTCTTAATTAACATTTCCATTTTCAAATTAATTTCTTCTCATTTTGTCATCAGTTAAAGAAGAGGTTCTGGAGACAAGTTGCATGCCTGTATGCCAGGATGATCAGGTCAAAAAGCTGTGATTAATAAAGTCTTTTTGTTATAACTGTATTCCAGACAATTCCATCTATTTTGTTCTCATCAGAATCAAATTATAGCAAATACTTGCTTTACCCAAGATGCTCTGTGCCCCAAGAGCCCTTCAGCATTACTTGTAGCACTACCTGGAAATACTAATGAATTTAAAAGTACTGAAAGAATTTAAGCTGATTACATTTAGTGCCTTTTTTCTTCTGAAGGTGTCTCAGGCTCACTTGTCTTTCCTTAAGTGGAGCATTTCTGGAGGTTTTTCCATTTGCACGTTTTCCATGTGATGCCTTCCAGGGTAAGGCCTGTACCATTGACAGCCTGCAAATTAGAAAAGAAGAAGCAAGCTCTTATGTCAAAACTGAAGATGGAAAAGATGTGAAAGTATCTTTTATGTAGTTGCTGTAAGTAAGGCACATAGCGAGAAAGTCTGCCGAGGGAAGGTCAACGATGAGCTCATTTCTGTGGAATTTTGGGTAGGGATATACAAAATGCTGTGGATGCTCCCCACCTCTCTCAGCTGGAGGGATTGCTGCTACAGCAAACCTTCTTGTTGGAGGCTTCCAAGATTTTTGCCTTAAGAAAAAAATATTTCCCAAACTTTGTGAAGAATGAAAAAGGCGAATTAGTAACGGTGTAAATGGTTGGCTGAAATGGTTTTGATGTGCAAAGTGGCAGATGTCATGTGTTTATGTTGAACACAGCTTGGGAAAGCTGAGGACTCTAAGTGTTTTATGTTCTGAATAAGTTATTAAGAAATATAATAAAAAATAAAATATACAACACCTGCATAAATAGAGCCCGTACCAGATTTGAAGTGTGCAGGAGCCAGACTTGCTGGGCAATGAGTATAAGGCATGTGAAACTTGTTGCCAAATGATAGTGCAGTCGCTTGTGGTTTAAACAGAGACTGGATGAGTTCACAGATGAGAAAGTCACTGGGAATTCTTTAGAAACTAAAGGCAACTGAAAGCATGTGGAGTATTAACAGGAATAACTGTGTTTGGGAATGTTGTGTTTGATTATCCTTCTGCTAGAAGCAGGATCTCAGGCCTGGCTTTGACAGGGTACTGCAGTTCTCGTGGTCTTTATATGAAAGGTCAGTGAGAGAAACAAACCCATAAATGGCAGAAAACGCAGCCTGTTAGAAAAATCCTGTGGTGGCATGTGGGAAGAAGTCAGTAGACCAGTCACATATCCATCATGTCTGGCTGTTGTCTCTTCCTCTCTGCGGAACAAGGCTGAGTTTCAACAAGAGGACAAAGAAATGCTGGAAGGAAGATTAGGGCAGGGCCTCTGAGTTTGTGCTCCTTCGGAGGGTTCAAAGGAATTGCAGAGTCTGGTTCTTATCCTGTGCTCTGCCTGCTCTGAAAGGCACAGGTGGGAACATCTGGAGGGGAGTGGGAGATACCAGAATAGCGTTTGATTTTCCTTAGGGATTTGCATTCCCTGCTCCCAGTTAGGTGTCCCTGAGCCCCTGCATCGCGCCCTGTGTCAGCGCTTTCCCTGGGCTCGGGCTGCTCTGCTCCATTCCCAGGCTGGTGCACTGGAAGGGGAGGAACAAGGGCTTCTCCTGAGGGCAGGACCTTTCAGATCTTGTTCTGCTGCTTCTCTACGAAGTGGCAGCCCTGTCTTTTTTAGCTGAGATTAGCGGGCACGAGCTTGTCAGCAGGAGCGCTCATTTCCTGGAAGCAGGACGTGGAAAAGGCACTTGCAGGGGGCAGGTTAAAACACAATCCAGTAAGAAGTTGTGTGTAGAAAGCAACATGGACTTTAAACTCTCCATGAGCCCCCATATTACTGTCAAGCAATCCTTGCTGAAAAGTACAAAGTATGCATACCAGATCATCCTTTGGGAATAAATGGCACATGGAGCCTCATTTTTACTTCAGTCAATTGCTTCATTATACTGACCCTCTGTCTTTGGAGGACCTGAATTTGTAGAGGCAGAATAGGTATCGATTTTCTCTTTCCTTGAAAGAATAGACTTTTGGATCTTTTTATTTTTCAGTTTCTGAGGCTGTAAATCAAGGAAGTGTTGTATGGAACTGGGAGCATGGCGGTCTTTAACTTCTATTTGTCCGGCCACTGGAGTATTGAAACAGTATGATTATGAAAAATCCTATGAAACTCCATCAAAATCTGCAAAGTTTTTCAAGTTTTTTTGGTCACAGGAAGTTAGAATTTTTAAAGAAGCTGTGTAGAATCCTTACATTGCAGAAACGTGTTTCTGAAACTTGGGGAGAGGCTGCAGAGTTATTTTGGGTCCTCACCATACTGAATTAAGGGGACAGACCCTCTGTTCTGGGCACACAGTGGTCCAGCAGCACTTGGCAAGGATGAAAATGTTATCTGCTTTGTCCCTAGATGGTGTCACAGGGGTCTCTCTTCCTGGTGGAAGAGCAGGCAATATTGGTTGCACTTAGAAGGCTGTGATTCTTTTAATTGTAAGCAATAGTTTTTGGGTGGGTTTTTTCCACAGTCTGTTAGGACCATGGAGTTTTTTGGACTTCTAGTTAGTGCAGAAGCAGCAGCGACACTCAGTCTGACACAGGCAATTAAGTATTATATTTTCAGGATTGGAAAGGTAAGGCTGCTTTAGAAACAAAAATCAGAGGAGAATTATGATTGCCCGTGAAGCCTAGATAGCACATGTAATATTTAAGATATATATATATACTTGGACAATGGCTTTCATTGCAATGATTTAGAAATTGATTTGTAGAGGCAGCTTGTAATACTTTGTTTTTAATTACAACTGATAGCACTGAAGCCAACAGCTTCAAAAATAGTGTGATGGAAAACCATCTAATTAGGGTCTTAAACCCAAACCCAGCCCTCTCTAGAGGCAGTGTTAACAATTTTTCCATTGTTGCAGAGCGTGGGTTCAGTTTTAGTCCATAATAAAAGACGCTGAAATAGATTTCCTGGAATTGTCTGTGTGAATAATCATCCTCAGTGGCTGTGAAAGTGTGGGGGAATATCTGTTTTTATGCAAGTCGCACATTCTCTGGCAATCAGCTTTCACTCCTTTTAATCAGGATTTAAGACTGACTGGCATATTTTCCATATCATATGTTGGAGTGTAGAAAACTCTTCACTATTGCACTCTTAATATCTTTCGAATTTCTGAACTTCACTTTGGATGATCCTGAGGTGTCCTCAAAAAAGTTCCAGTGATTGTAACAGGACTTAGCTGATAACTCATATTAAAAACTCTTAAATTATGAGTCACTGAAGTTAATTGATTCTTTAAGTATCCAAGTTGGATCCCACTGTCTTATTTTATGAGTGTACATTATATTAATAACAAGAGAATATTTCTTAAATAATACAGTAAAGATGTTTTAGCAAGTTTTTGACCACTTTTATGGGCATAGCTTCTGGAATATATCCTTCAGTGCAATTAAGTACTCTAGATGTAGAAGAAGGGGGAAGTACCTGCCTTGGAACAAGAAATTTTTTCTCGCCTTGTCAAAGGAGAAAGCAAAGGTACAAATGAAAAATAACAAAAAGAAACCAACTAACACGTGCAATGGCATTTCCTAGGAAGGCTGGCATTGCTGTAAGATAAAGATGGTTGCAAATTCTTAGAAATCATACTCATTTTGGAATTGCCTGGGAGGATATTAGCATAGGGTTGTTTTTTGGTTAAGCAACCCGAAGAAATTTGCCTTCACTGTGTCTCCATCTAAGTAAAGAAACGCAACAAAAACACCAGAACCCCTGTTTTGGCCCACAGTATTTTTTCTTTCTGGGAAACTGGGCCCAGCCTGAGCATCTCTTCCTCAGGCTGACTAGTCAACCAGCAGGTTTTCCATCGACAAGGATGAGGCTGTTGTGATAGTATTAAGAGAAATGGTCCTTGACCTTCATAAGCCTCTCAGAGGCAGTGGTTTAGAAATTCACAGCCTTTCAAGTCGTGCTTTTTGAGAGTCAATATATCAGCCAGGAATTCACCCAGCTAGTGCTTTCTATTGTGTGCTGTTGTCTGTGTAAAGCACTGTGTTGAGTTAATGCTTTGCTATTTCTCCCCAGTTATCTAACCTTTGTTTAAAACCACTCAGGTGGTTTCATCGCTGTTGCCAGATGCAAATGGCATCTTTTTGTGTTTGCTAAACTGGCAACGATGGCGTGCTTCAAGTACTCCAAAGGGTTTCCCTTTTTGCTGCTGTAAAACAGGAGCAACAACAACAAAAATAACTACAGTTGAACTTTGAAAGCTTTTTATTTTTTCCCAGCTGTCCTGGAACTCAGGTGAAAACAATTGTTCTGTAGTTTTGACTAAACCTAGTGCTTTTTGGTGCAGGCGGAGCTGAAGGTTGGGTGAGCCTTTTTCACTGATGATATTTTTATGCCTGACTTGTTCCCCGTTGTGGCTCTTTGTGGCTCTGGTGTTTCAGAGGCCAGGGTACTTGGAATTGTCATGTTTTGCTAGGTAAAATTAATGAAATTAAGGAAGAAACAGGATGAATAAGTGAGTTTGTTAGTGTTTTGTCGTTTTGGTTTTGAGATGCTCTGATCACCTCTTCCACATCCTGATGGGCAGCACACAAACGCATTAGAGGGCAGTGCTGAGGAAGGACTAAACTGGATAAAGGAATGGCTCGGGTCAGCCAGATCCTGCAGGGAGAGAAGCAGCCAGGTGCTGTGTAAGCCTGATTTCTGTGCTGTCCATCGTGCTGTGGCTGGGCAGTGAGGGCTGGCACTGCCCTGGAAGGCAGGAGTTAGCAGCACTGTTCCGTGCCTTGCCTGCCCATGCGTGGAGAGCGGTGCCACGAGTCAAAATGCTGAGTTTGCCACTTGGGGTGAGCTGTTCTCAAACTGTCTCATTTTCCTCACAAGTGGCATTTTGTGGAGAGTGTCCTAATGATTTTATTTCTGAACAAATAAAGGGGAAATATCTTTATTTTCCCTACTGTGGAGAAAAGAGCAATTTTATGTCCATCCACGCCAAGTAAAACTACTTTGGTGCATTTGAGCTGAGCCTCCTGAGCACTTCCTTTTCAAGACAGAGTGCTTCTCCCATAATCACAATTTGTAAGCTCCTCTTAGAAAGACTTGCTCATGTTTTACTTCAGAAGAGCTTCTGGGCCCGTGAATATCCAAGCCCTGCTGACATCCACACTCCAGATCTGCTGTGGCATTTGGAGGTGGTTTAGGGTGGTTGAAGAGAGCTTTTTCCTTCCTGGACCTAAACTGTGCTCATGCCATTTTCTGCAGGGTTTGATCTGCGCTGTGAAGTGCTCTGTATTTGCTTTACCTTCCTATTTAAGGGCTGTTAGATGGAATTATTTTTCAAATGTAAGTGCTCGGTCTGTGCTTCCCAGAAATGATGTATTACAGCGTTAAACTCCCGGTTTAAACATCACTTAAAATCTCAACAGCACGGAGTTACAGAGCCCAGCTTCACCCCGAGGAGTTCCTCTAGAGCAGGTGGCAGGACACTGGCAGGTTAATTTATGTAGCAGAGCCTCCAGTTCCATCGTTAATTCTGGTTTCCACTGTCTGCTTCTGTGGCTAGAACCTAGAAGTTGCCATCGGCACTCCATCATGAAAATATGGGATAAAAATCAAGACAAATGGTCATAAGTAAAAAAAAACTTGGGGCTTTAATCTAAAAGTTAGTTTCCAGTTAACAGCAGGAGGAGGGTTGTTGTTTGACCTACTGCAGTGGAAATGTAATTTTGAGATGGGATTTTTACAGCTTTATTTGTTGTTAATTGCATAAACAAGTGGAAGAAAGGATGGGGAGAGTAAAGTTAATTTGAGAAGAGATAACTCTTCTGAGACAAATCTTAAATCTTGCTGCAACAGGGAGGTGGAAGGAGTACTCACTGAGCACTAAATTTAACTTTCCCAGTATTTCTTTCCTGTAGGCTGATTAAATTGTCCAGCCTCAAGGGAAGCAAGGGTTTTTTCCACATTGTGGTAATGCTTGGTATTCAATATCCAATTTAGGTTGTTTGTTTAATAATTCAATATTTGTGATGAGTCTTGGTAAGTGAAACTTTTGCTTATACATCTGAGTTGTAGTTGAAAAATGCCTTAATATGTGATCATAAGAGTGTATGTATGCATTTATGTCTTACATACTTGTTTTTCAGTAACTACAATGACTCCACAACACATCTCTGTTTGCAGTTTCATAATTATATTGCCAACATTTAGAAGACTCCACGGGGCAAATTTTAAATGATCAATATGGTGTCCAGTAAAATATTCTTGAGAGCTTTGATTTTGATAGGAAAAAAAATTACCATAATGCATGGGAAAAGATAATGGCTATTCTTCAATCAGCTCCTTCCTAGTCTCCTGTGACCTTTTAACTCCCAGGCTGTCAGATAAGGTTTTCCAGTTAGCAGCTGCATTCCCTCTCAAGAGAAAGCCCTGATAAATTAATTTGAATCTGAATTTTTTTTCTTGGCTTACCCAGGATGTGTGTTGAGGTGTCTTTATTGAAGGCTGACCCTGAGAGAGAGAAAATAGGGGAAGTCACAGGCAATATTTATTGGGGCAATTACAGAAAAAGGAGTTGCTTTCCCAAACATGCAGGCTGCTTGAATGAAAGCTGCATTAGGCACTTACAGCTCATAGCTGCTTGTTTACATATTTGCCTTCTTTCCAATTTTAAGTCCCTTTAATCCAGTTACTGGGAACTGCCTGTGCTGACAGCGAAAGGCAAAATGTAATTTCAGAGTGGAGGGGCGGATAGAGAACGGGCAGGGGGCAGCCAGGGGGGCAGAGAAATGAACTGGCTGGGCAGCACAACCTGGGAAGGCAGCAAACAGCTGAGAGAGGAGCCAAAGAAAGGAGAAGTACCTGTAGACAATGTCATATGGGCTGCCTTGGAAAGGGCAGAAATTAGATGGAAGGGGAGGGAAACCTTGAGTGGGATATCAGAGACATGAGAGCTGAGACAAGATGAAAGAGAATTGTGGCGACAACATCTTTGTCTCTGGTAGAAAATCTTGGGCAAATAGTGCTTATTGCCCCGATAACAATGCCTCGTTTGGGCTCAGGATTATTTCTTTGCTCAGAAGTAGCAGTTCCCAAAAGGTCGCTTTCAATTGCTCACCGCAGGTTGTGGATTTTTTGGCGACTGTCTTTATTTAAACATAACTGCGGTCATGGAAGGGTGAAGTGGTTGTAGAAGACAGTCCCTGCAGGAGTCTCGGGACAGAAGGATGTCATGAGCAATGTGCAAGTACAGCTGCTA
Source organism: Thryothorus ludovicianus (assembly GCA_013397245.1). Lineage (NCBI taxonomy): Eukaryota > Metazoa > Chordata > Aves > Passeriformes > Certhiidae > Thryothorus > Thryothorus ludovicianus. The sequence continues at coordinate 80,557 of VZTB01003910.1, read as the reverse complement.
GCTCTGTGTTCATACAAGCTGACTTTAACTTGTGTTAGTGGGGCAGACCTGCTCGGAGTGGGACTCTGATGCATTTCCACTTGTGGCAGTGTCTGCTGAGCGCTGGAATCCTTCCTGCTGGAATCCTCCATGCTTCTGCCAAGGATTCTCTGCAGTTCTAGCCCTGGGTATTTGTGTGTGTGTGTGTTACTGTGGGGGAAAGCCTGAGCTCCCCTACCCTGTGGTTTGACTGTGTTGTACCAAAATGAACGTGCTGATCTGCTCCCAAACCACTGGGACCTCTAATGCCTCAAGATTTTGAAAATCGCTCCCAGCTGTCTCTCAGTCCTGTCCAGAGTGCAGATTCCAGCCCTGAATATGCCAGGAGAGAGTGTTGTAAAGCCTGCAGGTCCAGAGCTGCCTGGATTCCCTCCTGCAGTCAGTGGAGAAGAGGGAGTTTGCTCCACAGCATGGGGAGTTCAGTGCCTACACCCAGCTTGCTTTCTAGAAAGACTGATGGCTACCTGGGGAGCCAAGGAGAGCAGCACATGATGGTAAATTATTATTGGTGAACATCCTGTGAAATCTAATCTCCCAAACACTGTCATTTACCAATTCCCAATTTGCTTTCTGCCCATGTGGTTTCAGCAGCATTAGTTGCAGTTGGCTGGTTTAGCAAACATTTTCTGTCGTTACATCTATTTGGTGTTGCAGTCTTCCAAGTGCAAATCATGGAAAGTAAAATCATTAGGCAGTTGAATAGTAATAAAAGTATCTCAACCCAATGTTCTAGAGATGCCTGTACAGCCATTTATAAAAAGAATAAAGTGAAAGAAAGAGGAAAGGAATATCAGAGGAAAAACATGCATTCCTGCAAGTTTTTAAAGTTATTGCACGTTTCCATAGTTTCATTTTTCATCAAAAGAAATTAATATTTTTTCAGTTTGATGAATTTAATAAGTAGATGATACTATACAGAATTTATAGTTATAGCTTTTTTAACTGCAGCTGGGTAAATTCTCAAAGTATTTCTTGTGTAACAAAATGAAAGATGAGTTTTTTAAAAAAGGTTTCTGAGGATGCAGCAAGTCTTCTTTTTCAGACTTTAAGATATTCCATGAATAAACAATCTCTTGCATCTTTTCTCATGGATTTTGTTCCTTCTGGTGAGTTTTTTAAACAGTGTGGTAAAGAGGAACATGTCATCCTTTTAACCAAGTGAATTCACATGTGACTTCAGTGCCATTCATAAATGGTTGTAATTCATTATTAAATAGATGATGTTAATAAAGCATTCTTAATTCATTTACCAAGGACCTTAATTAATGTAGGTAAAAGCTGTTTTTATTAATATTACCAGTGTCCAATATTACAAATGTTACCATTTTGTCAATTGCTTTGAGGAGCAATGCAGGATTCAGTTCCAGCTGGCTGGGTTTTTATCAACCCTGCTCTCAAGGCTGCTGGCTGTCAGGCTCTGATGCCTTCCATGCCTGTACTCACCTTTACCTGCTGATTTTGATGACAAACACAGTGAAAGTTCCTGTATGGAATAATATTTTTACACCATGGCAACAGTATCAAAACATTACTGCTCTTCCTGCACTCATTTTGTTCTCTTGGCTAGGAAAGTGGTTTGTGGCTGGGGACTGGGATAGACTCGGGAAAGAAGAGAACTGAGCCTTTTTGGGGTTGTCTTTTTTTTTATATTATTATTATTATTATTTTTCCCCTTCACTAGATCTCAGTATAGGTCAAAAGTTCCCAGACAGAAATTATGCACGAGATTAAAATTAACTAGTGCAACTGGGATGCATAGAATCTTGGAATCATAGAATCTTAGAATCACGGAACTTTCTGGGCTGGAAGGGTGTGGGATGTCACAGTAGGGCTGGGCTTGGGTTGCTGGGGAGCCAGCACCCGTGGAATTTGGCTGACAGCCTGAATAACTGGCTGCAGGGGGGAGGTCAGAGCATCTCCTAGCTGGGGCTTCCAGTACTTTCCAGCAGCAACTGCAAGAGGTATTAATTTTAGCCTGTCAAAACAGACTAAAGATGTACTTTAGGCGCTGAAGATTATTCATTTAAATTATGAAAAGGCTGAAGTTACAGTGATGGATGCTTTGGAGGATGCAAGAGGGGACTTAGTTCTGTTTAAATATGAATTCACTGTGGAGCTTCGTAACGTCCCTTACCGTAAAAAGTGGAATTGCTGAGCTGCAGGATTTGTTTTCTGAAACTGTGCTTAGGACTTAGCCAGTCTTCTCTTTCAATGGTGTTTCTCAGATTAGGGAATTTAATCTTTTTAACCCTGGCTGTTTAGTCAGTGGTGACCCTCGTGGCGGTGGCAGCATGAGAGCTCTCCGTGCAGCTCTGAGCTTTGGCTGGATCCCATGGGAGCTTTGTGGGTTATGTGAAAGGGACTCAGACCTCCAAAAGGACACCCTCTAGAAGGCATTTCCTCTAGGAAATGCAGGTTAAGTGCCTTTGTTCTTCTCAAGGATACTTTGGGCCCACCAGTGGGTGAATTTGTCCTTATGAAAGGCTGTTGTGTGCACCAGACATTGCACACTTCAGGTCACAGCTTCAGTGAAATGGCAGTGATGGAATAGATGTTAATATCCTATAAATTAACGTGGACTGCTTCAATACCAGATCAGCTTCTTCATTTTAAAGAACTATCTTAGGTGCCTCAAGCAAATACAGTTTTATTCTTTCAAAGATTAATTTTTAACTAGTGATGGTGGAACACATCATGCAGTTGCCTTTTTGGCAGTTTTCTGATCCTGCCATGAGAGATGCAGTTTGTGAGGAGTCTTCATCACTTTGTTACAGGAAAGGGTAGAGGTGGGAATATCCCCCACTGAAGTGTACAACTGATTTTTGTGCTATTTCATGTAGGACCTGTTGCAGCTTTTATAATCATAGTACTTTTAAAAAGCTTCATAAAGGGCTACTTAAAATGCATTATGTGAATTTAAAGTATAGCTATCTTGGTTTATCTTCTGGGGGAAAAAAAAAGAGACAGAGTTTTTGCAAATCTTGCTTTATGGTCTTCCCTTTGTGTGCTTTTTTTGTGGTTGTTTCACGGCTGTTCTTTTGGTTTTCCTTTTTGTGTGTGTGGTTTCAGGGTTTTTTCTACTAGTTTTTTTTGTTTCTTTGTTTTGTTTTTTTTTATTTTATTTGTTTTGTTTTCTTTTTATTTCTCCCCTGTTCTTCTCCTCCTCCTCTGTTTTCTAACTACTGATCTTGCTCAGGAAAGCCAGATTTTTTCATGAATGAAGCAGAAAATAGCCATCAACTAGTAAGGAGTTACTGCTGGTAGATCCATGTTTCTGGAATATTAAAGTTCTTTCTGCAGTTTATTCACTGCAGGATTAAAGAGTGCTTCAAAAGTCAGAACCTTCAGGAATTTCAAGGTATTTCTCTTCAGTTTTCCCCATCTTCTAAGAGAAGAAAGTCTAGGAAAAACTTGAGAAAAAGTTTTGTAAAACACCTTCTTAGCTGGTTGGGATAAAACAATTGGGAGTGCATAAGGATATATGCAGACATCTTATCTAAGTCTAGAACTTGTTTTGAACTTTGAGACTTATTGTTCTTGTAGATATGCCTGATCCCATCACAGCCTTTAAAATGTCCAAGTCCAGGCTTTTTTTGAAGAGAAGAAGTGAATAAGTGACTTGCATTTAACCCAAGCCTGAGCTTTCCCCACCCTGGGAGCTCCCACCTGGCCCTTGATTGCTCAGTGCCTCCAGGAGAGCCCTGCAGACTCCCAAAAAAAAGGCCTGGGGGGTGTTTGCTCAGAGAGATAACTGCTGATCTCTGCAGCCCTTCTCAGACTAAGGGACTTTTTAGAGCCTCCATGGCTCAGAAGGGAATTTTTGGGAAAAGCACGTGTGCTGTCCTGCAGCAAAGTGGCCTTTTTTATAAGAGACATTTCTCTTTGCTTGTTGGTGAGGTGTGTACAGTTCACCTCTCTGAGCATATTCCAGGATGCTTGTGAATATTTCTGTGGTATTCTCTCTACTCTCGGGCTTCCCCCAATCTCTGTTATTAAAAGATCGTGTGCGTAATTAGTTAAACTTTTTCCTTGGAATTAACAAGTTTCATTTTTGGAGAAAGATTGCTTTTTTTTTTTGTGGTGAGCTAGAATTTCTCTTTTTTGCAGTGCACGTGACAAAATGCAGGGCTGGCTGATTGGTGACTTCAGCAAAAATAAAATAACTTGCTCCAATATTTTTAGACTTCTAAATGCCACTCTCAGTCTTACTAGCAGCAATCCTTGGTTTATGGCAGCTCTGCTTGCACAGGGATTGCAAAGTCTTCTAGTAAGAGTCACCAGCCTGCTGCTACCCCTTCCTTGCACAGATCAGATGGCTGTGCAGTGCTAGTAGAATGCAAACTAGCAGTTTAAATGAGATTACTCGGATTAGTCATCTGGATGGAGAAGATTGAAAGTAGCCTTGATTGAGGTCCTTACAATTGTGAAGTAGACAGCAAAGCCATTCTGGACAGAGAGGAGAAATGGGAAATGGGTTCAGTGTAAGAATGGATTTGGTCTCTGTTTTGGGTATTTCAGAAGAAGTAGAGTACAATACAGGAAAAGTATTATATTCATGGAGATTTACTTGTGGTAAGAGAAATGTACCATGAAATAATTTCTTTTTAAATGGGGAGTTTCATATCAGTAAGAAATACTTTTGCTGTGGAAATCAAGTGATGGAAACTTTCTCTTTAAATGCATCTGTGTAGTGCCATGTATGTCCAAAAGACTTGCTTAAGGTTCCTTCCATCTCACCATTCTTATATTACACCAAAAAGACTTCTCTATAAGGCCAAAAGACTGAGTAGGAAATATGGATTAAGACTCAGTGGATCTACATAAGTCCTGTGCAATCAAGGTGTTGCAGTATTGAAGTAATAAACTCTTCCCACAACTTCACACCTTGGAAGTAGTCTGTGCTGAGTTTTATTCGTGGCTTGTAGCTTGCTATTTCCACCTCCTCAGTCTGATAGCTGTTGTCTAAGGAATATTGGAATTTGTCTTTATTTTTGCTCATTTCCTCTCCCTCATGTGCAGTACCAAAGTGTTGTCACCCAGTTCTATTCTGCTACCATGTGTAGCTTTTCTCCTTTGTTCCAGTGTGAGAATTAAGGTGGGATTTTTTTTTTTTGTTGTAATTTTCAGTAATTAAACTGATTAGAATTAAACTGGTGGGGAAACTGCATTTGATTACACAGGCAATACAGGGGAGGTAAAACTCATCTAACTAGGTTCCTTTCCAGCCTTTAGGCTTTTAATAGCTAAGTTAATTTCCTAGAGGAGTATGGGCTGATTGAAGGAAAAACTATAATCATTAATTGCAGTAGATTTAATTTGTTTGAAGTAAAAAGAAAAGACTGCCTGAGACTTTGGGGGAAGAAAAGAGCTGTGCTCCACTGCAGTTTCTTATTCCAGCCAGGTCACTGTGGATTTTGCTGCCTCTGACATTCTCTGGTAACATTTTGGGGCTGTTGATAAGTTCTGTGTGTATTGGTAGGAATGATATCACCATTATGTGAGCTAAATTAACGGGACATCTTTTCCTGAAAATAATGACCATCAACTTATGCAGAGTATTTAGGTAGGATTTGGACTGCAGTGTCCCCTGCTTTGGGGACAGCAGAGCTCCCCCGAGCCATCTCTTTGCTGATGTGTGGATGGAATGTGTGATTGATGTGGCTGCTTTTCAAGAGAAAACAGGATTTTCCATGTTGACTCAAGTTTGAGGGGTTTTGTTGTCATGTAATTTATTTCTCCCTGATGGTTGGAGCATGTGACTGGTGTTCTGGGGCCTCTCTCTATTAATTGCCACTAGAAAAGTAATTTTATGTAGAGCTATAAAAGATGATTCATCTTTTTCTTTTCTGAACAGCTATAAAAATATACTTTACCTGCCTCACAGATGTGCTTATGTATGGCAGAAGATGCCTGTGCTATCCTTTGACATCACTGGTCTTTGTATTCATATAAACAACATTTGTACTTTGCCTAATTTTGCCTTTGTTTTCTTAGTACGTTTTTCAGAATTACTCAGCTGCCTCATAAATCACTCTAGCAGCATTAGAATAGTGAAATGAAGTGTTTGCTCTGCACAGATTAGATTATAGCATCCTTGTTTGTATTTCCTAGATGTGGAATAGACCACTGGGAGTTACATACTAATCCTGGATTCATATGGTCTATGTGGAAGCTTGGAGCTTCCTAAGATCTTTATTTTTCCTTGAGGTAAAGTATAGAAGGAAAAATGACTCATTAAAATGTCATCTCATTGTCAGCAAGGCGTTACAAAGTTGCTGTAGATGGACTGCATATATTTTAGCCTTTTGGAGAAAAAAAAATGATTCAGCTTGGACCAGTGTGGGTTTTGAACCAGCATTCACCCCAGCAAGGTTTTTGAGCTACATGTATTTGTCACCCTTTTTGCCTTACAGAAAGATTGGCAAACCAAAAGCATAGAAGTCCTTATTTAAGCAGCATTTTAAAAATGCTCAGTAACAGCAGAAAAAAGGAGCCAGCCTACTTTGAAGTGATTAATCAGCTTTCCCCAATTTATCTTTGGTTTATTTATCTTTAGAAAATTGTTTGTAGGATTTTTCTTTCTTGTTCTCAGTCCTAAGCTCTGACTCAGGAGCCGCAGTCCTTTTTTATGGGAACTCTCAGTGAGACTACTTTGTGGGCTATACAAAACAGCTTGTGATTGAGTTGTGCCCCAGATGTGTTCTATTACTTGTTTCACGTGCTGATATCACTCTTGAATTAGTGGGCAAACTGAGACTAGAAGCACTGAAAATAAAACGTAGCAAAACCAGCAAGTACGGGCAGTTCCTGCGGATTTGGGTCGCGGTTACGGCTGAGGGGATTTGTGGTGGAAGTGCTTGTGGTGATGGTGGTGAATTAACCACCAGCATCTTTGCCACCAGAGGGTGAATTCCCATCATCTGTGTGGGGCCCACATGTGCAGGGAAATCAGTGTTCCATGTGTTCTGCATCCAAAAATCTGGGCTCGTCCAGACTGTGGGAACATGTTGCCTGACTGGGAATAGCCCTACATGACAACTCCTGCTGGATACAGGCAACATTTCCATATCTAAATTGGCCAGTGGAATTAGCAGGAAGCAAGGCCATGGAATTCCAAGGATGTCCCAGGGGTGCCTGTATGATGAAGGTATTGATTAGGAGTTGCAGCTTGATTATTTTTCTGTCTGCACGGCATTATCAGCATCGACAGCGCGACATCCCACCCTCCTGGTGTGCTTCACAGAAAATGAAAGCTCCTTGTCCAGCATCACCTCAGTGAATTTTTCATCAAAGCCTTAATGCTGCTTCTGCCAGATATCACCTGCTGGAATGCACAGCCTTGTGGACAGCACTGCCTGTTTACTGCGAGTTTTTGGATAATGGCTTCAATCTCCTTTATCATTAAGAAGTGCCTGTAATCTTAGTGTTAAAGAGGGATCTTAAGAGTATAACAGATCGACTCTTTGCTTTATTTGCAGCACAAGGAGCAGGCTCACAGGTGGTGGCCAGGGAAAATGGGGTGCAGGGCACTGTTGGCTTGGTCTGGTGGTTGTTGGGATAAACCATGAGCACTGGGCATCTGCAGCTAGGAGAGATCAGAAACCCTCCACAAGCTGACAGGAGCAAAGAATTGTCCCCCACAATCTAAAATCTGTCACTGCCAGGGTTTTCATCTGGGCTCTGTCGCACCTGTGAAAAGATCTTCAGGCCTTCCCATCATTTGGATTATTTGTGGCTTTCCTTTTCTTTAAAGTTCCTGAATAGAGTTTTTAAGGTTTTCAGGGAATGTGAAAACCAACAGTAAGCTAACAGTATTTTTGTACTGTATTTTTTTCAACCTTTAGTTTATGTTTCCCCATTTTAAGATGTGTCACGGACTGTACGTTCCAAGAGCAGTAAAATGGAGAAGGATGATCGATCTGACTAAGCTGGCTCACTTTTATCATAAAAGGGGCAATTTCTGATGTCTCTGATAGAGTAAGTTGATGGCTACACTTTATTCTTACTCTCTTTTATGGTCTTCTCCGATTTTTTTGGGGCTATAACTTTTTGAAACAGACAGTTAAAGTAAAATACGGATAGTATATTTGACAGCAGGATACAGAAATATTTGTGACAATATTCTTAGAGGCAGTGCATGACGTCCAGTCCATATTTTACCATAATGCATTATGCCTGGTTTGCATGAAATACTGAGGTTATTAAGTTCCACTTTCGCTCACAAAGGGATACATGACTGTTGTTATACAAATATTTAGCCCTATAGGAACAGTTTGGGCCCGTGTTTGAAAACAACACCCCCACGACTTTAAAATACATAACCAGATTCTCTGTTTCTTCTCTAATGTGGCTCCCACTGACCTCAGTGGGAGCTGCTTCTAATTTCAGGCTATATAAAGAAAGGATCATTAGAGAGGTGGGGCAACAGGATCATGTGCAGAACATGTTACACTCACCCAGTTGGACACATTTTAAAGTCGACTTGAGCGCTTCGCAGGCTCTTCAGCTCCTACAAGTCTGCGCTAGTTGCTTGCAGGAGCTTGTAATTCACTGTCAAAATCTTCCTTCCAGGCTGCTCTTGCAAAAACAGTGCAATAACAGCTTGCCTTCCTCTAACTTGGAGGCAAAAGTTGCAAGTGAAGTCTTGTCTGTGTAGCTAAAAAAAACAAAAAAACCCAAACCGTACCAAACCCAAACACCAGGGCTGTTTCTGTTTTGTAGGACGTCAGGTGTGCCTTTTCTCTTATTTATTTTATTTTATTCTTAGTTTGAGTTGAAAATGCACGCACTGAGGTCGCCCTTGCTTGGTCTGCCCGTGGGCAGAGCAGGAGCAGAGTGGGATGTGCCTGCACCACAGGGAAACTCTTCCTGCTGGCTGCCCCACGTAAAAATGGCAGGACAGGGCCCCAGGTAGCTTCTTTTCAACAGTGGTCTTTGATTTCATAACCATTCAGGGTTTTTTTAAAATTGATTTGAAGCCTGAATGTTGAGCATTAATATTTCAGGACTGAAATATGTTAGCTTTTCTCGCATTTTAACTTTTTGTTTTAATTTTCAGAATGTAACTATTTCTTTATTAGGGCTTTTTACATTGTGTCACTTTCCTTAGAGAGTCAAATATTAGGTCTTTCTGTAGCAAAATATTGAAATGAAACTTAGTGATAAACTACATCATAAGTACCACAGTTATGTTTTAAAAATTAAAAATAGAAGAAGAAGGTCGTAAGATATAGGTAAGCTTTGGTAGGTTCAGAGCTAGCTGTAATTTTGAAAAGACACCAGCAATAAAAGCTTGAAGAACTTCACTCTGATTTTTTTCCCCCCCTGTTTTCCATATAACATATTCTAGTTCCTTTGGGATACTAGGAAGATGCATGAGTTATATAAATTTCACTAATTATTTTGGAATAATTACTACCAAAACTGTTTTTCTAATTGTGCTAGTAGAACCTTGGACCACGTCTTACTTTATTTTGCATGGGCTTTTAAATATTGATGATGATTCTGCTTAAATGGATTAATTATATACCGCAGCACTTTGATTCCCTTTAATGTTACATTTACAAACCACACAAATGGCCTAAACTGTGTGATGAAGAATGGGCTCTAGTAGACCTGAATATTTTTGTCCTCATTATTCTGCTCTGAAAGAAGTTCCTGTAGCTTTACATTTCAGCTCAGCCAGGTTGTTAAATACCTTCATGATCTAGAAGGCAACTTTTAAGTGGCTGAGCAAACCACAAACTGGCGCACAAAAATGGGTGAAATCTTGATTCATCTCTTCCCCTTTATCATCTGCTCGTGCGTGTGACAATTTATCACCCTGTGTTTTAGAATGAAATTATTCCTGGTCTGTGCTTCTCTGATGTTTCTGAAATGAGGGGAATGTGGGAAATGAGCGTGGCTGCTGCCCAGGGGCACACACAAAAACACATCCGTGGGTCTTTCTGTGCTGGACAGCCACTTTCAGCCTTTTCTGACTCCTTCCCTTCCAGCTGCAGGTCCTGATTCAGCAAGTCTGCTGTGTTCTCCCTCCCCAGGATGGCATCAGCCTCCTCAAACAGGTTCTTCTCACTGTCCCTCTTGAGGCACTGGCAGGAAACCTTCTCCTTCTGCACCACTTTCTTCCGATTTGGGATAGATGGTCCTGTCCACATGAAATTAATGCCACTGGGTGGGTGTGAAAAGCTTGGTAGGAAAGTGTGCACTGCTGTTCTTCCAGAAATTTCACCTGGATGTGTTTTGTGTAGCTGTGCTTGGGACCATTCTTAAAAAAACAAGTTCATTTGGTTTTTTGGGATATTCTTTTAAGTTGCATTTTTTTGTTGTGGTTGTCTGACTTCCCCATCAAGAAGCAATTTTGGTGGAGTCCTCAGGCTACTGCAAGGTTCAGGCTTCTTTCAAAACTAAACTCCAAGTCCATGTGGAAGTTTATACAGCAGCTTTTGGGAAGTGCTCTGGCCCAAACACCCTCTCTCATGGATTTTTCTCAGGATGTGTTAGTCAACTTCAATTTCTGTTAATTTTCTTTCACCCTGCATTAGAGCAATTACTGTGTTTCACTGTATGGTAAAAAAACCTGTCATTCTTCTCCCTCTCCTTTGAAGTTGTCTCGGTTAGGCCAAGCTGAAAATGTTACCCTGATAGCTGTGCTCATTTCTGTCCCATGCTGCTGGCTGCTGCCTTGACTGTGTTGGGTTTTTGGTGCATTTGGTGGGGATTTTTTTTTTTTTACTCTTCATATCAGATTTCAGACATGCTTTGCATATGACTGATTAGGCTTAATGGATGTAGTACATAACTTTTAAAAATAACCTTCTTGCATAAATGCACATCATGTATTGAGTTGGTAATGTATTAGAAGAAGAAAAATAACGGAGACCTTATGACAGTTATTGTTTCCTTATTGAATTCAGAATGTTGTGAAGGCAATTTCCTTGACAGGATCAACTCCAGAGCACTTACTAGTATGCTGATTATTTTTTTTCCCCTTAATCTACCTCTGACATACCCTTTATGAGCTTGAAATTAGAGGCAATGACTACTTTATTTGCAAAGATAGCAAACCTTAGTTTAAAAAAAAACAACTGTTCTCTGTACAGAAATTGTGAGTGGGGAAGAGACTATCACAGATTGTGACAAGTGAGCCACAAAGCCATTTTATTGGTTCCAAATACAAAAGCTGTGCTTCTAATTGCACAAAGCCTTCCATTAGGTTTTTTTTTTAACTTGTACTGTGCAGATTCAGGATCTGAAAAAAAAAATAAAAGAAGAGAGGGAAAACTCAATCTTTTCTGTATCCCACATCATCTCTTCTGCTAAAACAAAGATGATGGAAACTTCATAAGCTGAATTATTCAGTCATTCTTCTAGGGATCTTTTTAGAAAGAGAGCTTAAAGTTGGTACTTCCTATTATGAATAAAATGAGACTGGGTAGACATTTGCTTCTATTTACAGAGGGTCAGAAGAGGAGATTTTTTAGTACATGGAGCTGAATTCTTTTGAGTGTGTATTGAGAGTTTGATGAGGTCTTGATCACCCATTAAAAGTGAGCAAACCTGGAGAGGAGCAACTCGTTTGTGGAAATCTTCTGTAAATTGTTCCAGCCTTATTCTGGAGCTGTTTCTGGGGTATGGTTACGTGTTTTAAGTCAGTCCTCTTTGGCCACTTAGGCCTAGTGGTTTTTAAAATTTCCAGTAGTCTCTGCTTGGCATCTTTAGCCACTGACATAACTCTGCCAGTCTGGCCCAGTCTGTTGTTATAATGTCATTTTACCTCTCCTGGTTGCTGTGGCTTTATATGCAGGGAAGCATTGTAAAGCACAGTATTTTATTTACTGTACCTGCTGCAAAATGACTTCGTGACCTTTAAGCCTAAAGCTTTTTACTTTAAGGCACCCAGACACATCTCTGACTGAAAATGCTTGGCTGTACAAGGTGCAGCTGTTATCTCAGTCCTCTTTGTTCTCTCTGGTTTCTTGAGAGGAGATGAAACGAAATGCAGTGACAGGTAAGGATGTCTCACAAAACACGTAGAAGAAATGTAGCTTCCCATTCCATAAATTACTGTTACTCTGCTCACCAGCTGCCTCTTGTGATGTTTTATTGATGAATAAAAATGGTGTCTGAGGCAATAGAATGTCTTGCATCTTACAATACTGCCAGTTATAAAGATGTCTCCTTGAATAAATTTCACAATTAGAAAGTATTGACAAAAATATTCCATCTTTTTTACATCAAAATAAGCTCAAACATCTGCTGCCAAAGTCAGACAGTATCAACTAATCTTTTAAAAGTATATTTTTATTATACTGACAGATGCATGGCTGCATGACATAGATGTCAATTTAAGTTACTAGTGTCATTAATACTTGACAAAGACATGCTCCCAGAAGAATTTATGTTCTTAAATTGTTGTCAGATGAGTATATGCCAACAAAAAGTAATCAGTTATTCAGCTGTGTTGTTAACAAAGCTAAAAGTGTGTTGTCTCCAGAGACATCACCAAAATTGCTATTCGCATCTTTCCTATTCTCAAATTCCTCAGAATTGACAGCGGCAAAAATAATTCTGTGCCTGCAAATGCCTGTTTAACCAACCCATGCTTACCTCCTTCTTCACTTTTTGTGTGTTCTGGCTAGCAGTGCAGGAAGATTTTCAGTTTCTATTCGAGGTGAACTTCTTCAGCACTCAATTACTTTCCTCAAAATTTCAAATAACCTTGCTGTTTGGCAAGAATGTTGTTGTAAAGAGGACAGTGAGGAAAATATTAATACCACACCAGAGTTTCTGATCTGCTTATTCAGTCAAAAAAGTGTTTGAAAGTGATACAACAAAACTCATTAAGAAGGCTGAGATTTAAAACATTGATGTCCAGTTCTTACTTGTCAAATGTACTGGTATATTCATTATTATAATTTGTACATCTTAGTAACCTGAGCTTTCATTGTGGGTATTCCATGATGAGCAACTAAGCTTACTTTAAATTCTTTCCTTCCAGGTCTTTTATTTTCTTTACTTTTTTTCCACTTCTCTCCCCACACTTGTTTTTTGGAAAGAGTTTTGCTCTTAGAGCAAGAGCGGAATTCTCAGGGCACAGCAGGCTGATGTTCACTGGGTTTCTTTAGTAGGGCTGTCCTGGTGCTGTTAAAAAGCATATATATCTAGTCCAGCAAGGTTTTAAGTCATTTGAAATACTGAATTTCTGGTTGAATCTGGGGCTATAAACATCTCATTAGGGGCTAAATTGTTACCCTTAGCGATTAGATGCTGTTTTTTCATTGAAGTGTTTTTTTTAGAGTGAATTTTTTTTCTTAGAGATGAGGCTGAACTTCGTAGAAACACTTTTCCTGCTAATGGTTCTAATGTCCCTATTAAAAAGAAACCCAGAGCTAAAGGGCTGCAGCACTATCTCAACACTGCTGGGTGTATTTCTGTTCACTGCACTGAGGCAGGCTGTGAAGATGAGATCTGTTTCTGAAGGCAGCATTCAAGTCTCCTTTTAAAGCAGTGGCCATGCACAGCCTCTCTAGAGCTGTAGTTTGTGTCATTGTGACGCCACTGTTTAAAGGACACCACAAGAACTGGTCCCCAGCTATATTACTATTTTTAAATTTTTATTTTTTTTTTAATGGAGGCCTATGTTACTGGTGTAGGCAGAAATATTTAAAATTAGATGAAGTCTCACCTCTGCTGTCTCTTGAGGGCCATTGCCAATGGTGGTGTTTTACTCTATCAGTGAATGTTGTATTTCAGGCACGGTGATCTGCTGGCTGCCTGACCACTCTGTGTATGTATTAAAATAATATTTCAAGTTTGTATCGTGAGTAGGTTTTCACAGTTAATGCCCAGGAATCTATTGTGGACTCCAGTTTTTAAGGAGGCAATTTCAGAGAGGTTGGGCAGGTCACTTTGAAAGGGTGATATGGGGAATGAAACGAGGGGCAAGGAGCCTTTGCTCACATTTCTTTGGAGCTACTCTTGCTTGCTTTTATTGTTCTTTGCCTTGGTAACTTGGTACCAATTCAGTCTTCCTAGTTCCTTCCATCCCAAGTCTCCTGTGACTGGAGAATCTTCTGCAGCTCCGTAAAAGAGAAATAAGGACGAGGGGTCAACCAAGATGGATTAGGTGCTAAGGGACAAGTTACTTTTGGGGTGGTAAAGGCTTTCCCAAGAATGGAAGGAGACGTGTTTTATTGAACCTTTCTGAAAAATCTGAAAATAAAAATTTTTGCTTTTTGACACGCTATCTTCCTCAAGAAGGAAGCTGTAGCTATAAATCTGTCTTGTTCTTTCCTGGAATCATAGGAAAATGGTTTTATTTTCCTTCTATTATGCAAGCAGAATTAAAAAAAAAAAAAAAAAAGCAGAGCCTGTGAATTATTATTGCATTTTCAATAGCTTTAGTTGATGCATTGCAGCCAAAAATCCATTTAAACTGTTTTTACTGTTTCTATAGAGAAGTGTGTTGGTGCTGACTTACATGTTATTAAGAAGTTTTTGGAAAGTATTGGAAAGATGAACATTGTCAGGAAAACTTAATGAGAGAAACATAATTCTCTGAGAAGCCATTGAATGAAGGTTTGTGATGGAGATGTTGGCTGGGTATCCAGAGAAACTCTTTTAGCAGTGGAAACTTTGGTAACAGGTTTTATCTGTGTGTCTCAAGTCTCTTGAACATAATAACTGAAATCCTGGAACGTGACTCATGTAAGGATTAGAATAGTTTAATTGTAGGTGTATCCTACAGTGCTAAAAAGAATAAGCTGGAATAGCAGGCAGTAGATGACATTTGGTTCCTTTTAGTTCCTTCTGGTAAGAACTCTGCTGATTTCTCCAGCAGATAAGTACTTTTTTCTGCAGGGAGAGTGATGCTGCTTGTTACAGGAGGTCTTCAGAAGCAGCTGTGAAAATACGTGAGGCTGGCTTTGTTTCTTTGTTTAACAGTGAATTTCAGCCAGGGCAAGAATAGGTAAATTCAGCAAGACTGAGGTTCTTTGCAATGTGTCTGCACACATTTATTATTGCCATCATTTTATCTTTGTTAAGATATATACGTGGCAGTATTTGTTACCTGCTGGCACTTTAGAGAGGACAGCCAAGGGATGTTCATAATTTACAGAGAATTGTGGTGGTGGCTATTAAAGTTTTCCATTTTGTGCTTGTTGCTCCAACCTTTCTGTGCCCCCAAACAAGGACTTCTGAAAATGGCTCCAAATTACTTTGTTTTAGAAAAAAAGGATTTTTTTTGGTCCCATTTTCCTTCATCTAATGTTCCAGGGTACTAGAATCAGACTTGGATGAGGAAAATGCATGAGAACATCTCTCTAAGCCTTGGTTTTGATGATTCCTCAGTGGCTGTAGGACAGCTAATTCTAGGATGAGATTGCTTTGATTTGATATGATCAGCTATGCTGGAAATAAAGCTGCATATTTTTTTTTTTTCTTTAAGGAACATTCCATTTTGACTAATGTAGAAGTTCTTGAGTAATGTTGAGGTACTTTTGAACATGAATCTTGGCTGTGATGGAAAATCTGGCTTTCTGATGAAGGCAGTTTTACTGTGGTGTCAGGGGAAAGCTGGCTGCAAATGTTTGAGCTGAAAATAGATATTAAGTCAAAGGTGTTTGTAGAATATCAGACGAAGACGAAAACAAAGATTATTGTCAATTTTATGTAAAAATCTCAAAGTGAAAAAACCCCAACAGCAGGGAATTGGCTGTTTACAGACTTCTATTGAAGAAGCAGAGGAAAATGGCAAAAACAATAACATATAAAAATACTTAATTTATTCTGTGTATCTTGCTATATACCCTTGTCCTGGAGCAGGGCATGGTTTGAGCTATCTGTTCTTTACTCATCAGGAAAAAATTAGAAATACCTGTGTCTCTCCTTTATGCTCTTTCTTTGTTCTAAATATATTCTGATATAAGGGCTTGTTTCCCACACATCTGAAGGGCAGATTTAGAAGCTTAGGCATTCCTTCTGTTTCTGCCTAGGTAGTGAAAGGAAAATATTTGGCATGGCTCCAGTTGTGCTAGCCTAATTTGAAGAACCATCCTGTATCACCGTGCTCTGGAAATTGCTTTCCATGAGTGATTTATCAAGTTCTGGCCTGGGTAGCTGGATGGCCACGGTGCTGAGTCAATTAAGGCTGCCGAGGGAAATCCCAGCTCAGTTGCACAAACCCTCTTCCATCAATGGAACCAGGATTTCTCATCGTCATCCCCAAAGGTCCCACGGCGTAGAAAACAAGGGGAGATAATCAGAAGTTGCATCAAAGTCTGTCTGTTCCTCTACAATGGAAATTTTAAATTAATTTGCTAATCACAAAGGAATGCGGTTTATAGAATTATAAATGCAGGATTGTAATTTCATAACCTATTCAGTGCATTAGCTTTAGTAATTGTATTATTGCATTCCATATTAGCTTGCCTTTTCAAAGATATTGTGAAGATAAAGACTGTGATTGCAGTTTACAATAAGTGATTGTTTTTGCATTAAATGTTTTTGGATAAGGGAAGAGGAGCAAAGTTACTGAAACAATGGGAAATCTCTTGTAAAACATCTTCTGTTTTGGTTCCATGTATATTTTGGAAGCTCAATGCTAACAATTCCCTTTTTGTTTTTCTTACAGCTAATTCCAGCCTTCTTGGAGGTGGAGGAGGTGAGTCTTTCCTTAATGATTAATTTGTTCTTAGACAAACATGAAATATACACTGGACCAATGCAGAGATTTATTGATTATGACAGAATATGTGTTCAAAAGTTGGGAATATAAATTTATTAGGTGGAAGAATGCACCAAAGTCGATAATCTTTGCTATCATCAAGAGGTAAGGTTTGCAACTGCTGCTGAATTTGGTTTCACCTCTGGGTCAGGGTAGGGGCTGACATGGATGTGAGGCTGACTAAAACATGAAGGAACTGCTGAACTGCCTTAAGCTGCCTTGTGTTTTTTAGTATTTAGACTTTTAATTTACCCCAGGGGAATCTCAAATGTATGATTAATAAACAATTCTAACAGAAATGTTGAAATCTTAAAATACAGTAAAACCTAATTTTAGTAAATGAGTGGGGCTTTGTTGAGCATGTGTGGGGATTGTTTTTTTTTTTTTTTTTTTTTAAATTATTTTTATGGTTTAAATTTGGTTGCTTACCTTACTCTGTTTGCCAGAATAGTCAAGTAGATTTGAATACAAACCTTTGGTGCAGGTCAGAGAGGCTGCTCAGGTGTCTGCTGGTAGGGCAGGGATGCTCAAGTACACATCCAAGTGTTGCTTCCAAACACATGGATGCTGCTTTATTTTGGTAGATTGATGCTGTTTTACTTTTGGTATTAGTGCTGCGGCTGTGAAATCTCCATGAGTGGTAACAATTCAGGAAAGATGAACCCACGAAGAGCTTGATGTCAGTTTTGAGTGACTTTTCTTGCCACCCAGAGGGAAGTGAGAGAGCTCAGTTCTGGAAATTTCACAGCACAGGAGCAGTACAGGCAGCAACTAATCCTCCTTCCTGGCAGGAGTTAAAAGAGCTCTAGGATCAGAGCTTACATATGTAAGGGTAAAGGAAAGGGCTCTGTAAAAAGACAGGAGATCTCTGTTGCTTATGAGGCTGCAGGATAAGTCATCAAAGCTTTTGTTTTAACTGAACAGGCAGCTCTTATTTTGGACCGTGGAAAGGTGCTTGACAAGTAAATAAAATCATCTAAATAAAACCATTCACGTTCCTCAGCTGTATGTCTGGACATTAAAGTACAGGGCAGCCTTACCTGTTAATCCTGTTGGATTAATCTCTTTCTTTTGATTTGAGTTAGTTGTTTGCAGTACACCAAATTTTTCTTTGTTTAAAAGATAATCCTTTAGGAGGTAATCCTTTGCTAGCTGTTCCTGTTTCTGCAGAGCTGTTCCTGTACCTCCTCTCCAGCACTTGCTCCCAGCTGGTAGCACTGGAAAAAAAAAATATATAAATCAATGCAAATGTTCAAATTCCAATCAGGTTCCCAGAGCACTGCTGCTGCTGAAAGGATTTGGCTATTAACTTTCTGTGTTATTTATTCAGCTGGACTGTACTTCAGAAGTTGATGTCTGTTCAGTGTGGCCCTCGATAATGTGGCTCTCCCTCTGCAGCAGATGGGATGAGCCTGTGCTGTGGGTCAAGTTGAGATTTTTCCCTGTATTTTATGTGTCAAAAGCAGCAATTAAAAATATGTTGTCCCCCATCACGGCCGGCTGAGGTGATGGCAGCCCAAGATGCTGCTGCCTCTTCTCTTTTTCTTCTCCCTCCCTCCTCCTGCCCTAACACCCTTTGGGACGTTCACTGCCATTTTAAAAATCAGTCTCCCCAGGGCTGTGGGGAAGCTGCTGTGGGAGGTTGGGTTTGGGCACGCAGTGGGTTTCTCCAGGCACGGGCTGCTGCAGCCCCCATGGCCAGCACCCCAGTCCCACATCCTTTGATCCCTGGTGGAAGGATAACAGTGTCCCCTTCTGCTTGTGGTACGGGTAAAATACCAAATCTGGGAGTTTCATGGCTCAGGGGCTGCATTTGTGGAGGTGCCCTCAGCCACCCACGGGTAGGGCAGCTGATGTCCTCAGAGCACACTGGCTTGGGTCTTCCGAGTTTTCTGAATAAAAATCCTGAGAATTTCTTTGCCACAGTGCTCTGATTTTGGGCAGGCACCACGGGGTGTTCTGGAGAAGGGAAAAGTGTTCCTGCTCAGAGGTACCCAAGGTGGAGGCAGCCCTGGCCACGGGCAGATGGAGCCTGCAGCCCTTGATGTTTGGAAAAATAGCTTGGTACCCTCCTCAGGCATTTCCCTGTAGAAGGAATTTTTTCATTCCCAGTGGAATGGTTGTGGGTTTTAAATTCTGGGTGTATTTTTTTTCTTTTATCCAGAGGAAAGTGATGGTAGCGCTCTGCGTGAAATATTGATAGTGAATTATTAAAACTTTATTATATACGTAAACACCAAAGCCTCCTTTTGATTGCAGATGCTGAATATTTATGATAATGCATCATATCAGTGTAGTTTCTCCAATAATGGGATTCAGATCTCCTCGGCAGTGCTTGTTAATTTAATCTCTCTGTCACTGCTGGAGGTATGAATACATGTCTTAGTTTTACAGATAATGAAAACTGGAAATTTCCGCTTGTCCAAGCTTATGCAACAGGTGTTGTGGTTTTGAGCTGCTTTGGAGCTGTTCTGTGTTTGAAATCTTTCCAGAACTAAATGCAAATTAATTAGAAATAGTCATTTGCACATCCTGATCTAATGTTTGCAAATGGCTTTTTCTGGGTGCTAAAACCATTTTGTGGTAGGGACCTGCTAAGAAACCCAATGGGCAGCGTTGGGTTTGGGTGGCTGCTTATTGTCCCTTTGTCACCTCAGAGCCACATCAGGGCATCCCTGTACTTTGATTTCCCAGAGGCAGAGCAATGGTTTGTTCTTGTATTCCCCATTTTAATGCTGTCCGTTCATTTTTGTGACCATTTGGAATGAAGAGATAAAAGCACAAAAGATACCAGAAAACAGTTTTTCACAGAACTGTTTAATCATAAAATCAAGAAACCCACAATGGAGTCTTTAGTTAAATGTAGATGTTGAAGGTTTCTCTCTGCTTTTCAAATAACTCTGAAGTTTTCAGGATTTCATTATGAGTTTGGTGAGTGAGCCTTTTTTCATTTTCATTCTTTACTGTTTTTAATAATTGATTTTTAATTAGGAGGCATATTTCACTTTCAGGTCTAGATTTATCACACATTCAGCATCTTACTGCTAATAACTTGCATGGAGCATTATAACTTATTTGTGCATCATGTATTATTCGTCCCATTATGTTCAGCACTGCAAAAGTGAAAATTAAGAAGAAAATTACCTACATTTGGAGGGAGTGAAGGAAAACATTTGGTGTTTTGAGAAAAAGTAAGCTCTTTTAAAAATGTGTCATGAATTCTGACTTCAGAAATTGAAGTGCCCTATTTTGCATGGCAATCTTTTTTTCTTCACACTCTTTTGCATTTGTGTCAAGGAATTAAAGCATATGATTTTATGTATTTGAGTCAAGTACAGTGAGCAAGACCTGAGGTTTGTCCTCCCTTATGGCTTTGGGTTGTCTGTGGGGATTTTTTTTGGATATTGTGTGCTGCTGTTCCCACCTAGCATTCAGTTATTTTCCTCATGGCTCATTTTTCCTGTACTTGATTTGCAGACTGTAATCATGTTCTTGTTGCATGCTGATTTCTGTATTGCCTTGATTTCTTTGACCTTAAATTGAGGATATATTTAATTTTGGATTTTTTTTTACCCACATAAGATTTTGTTGCCTATGCTATAATTTGGGAAGGACACATCACCTTTTAGTGTGTCCTATTAGGAGCACAGTTTCTTTCAACTTTCTACTTAAAACTGGTAGTTTTGTCTTTACAAACTCAGAGAGAGGACAGGTTATATTTGCAGTCTCTAGGAAGCACCATTTGGACCCAGTTTAATTTGGTTGCCCCAGAAGATCTTTCTGCTTTTCTATTTCTCTCCATCTCTCCTTTTTTTTTTTTTTTTTTTTTTTTTGGCGTAACTATTTTTGGCGTAACTATTTTTTTCCTAGGGCTTTTTCAAGTATGGAAAAAAATTAATTCCTGCATAGCCATAAGTATTTTAGCATATCTTAAATGTAGACCAGACCTACCTGTCTGCCCTGCCAAGACAGAGTTTGTAGGCACATTTTCAGCAATTTTTTTGGCATGGGGAACTTGTGTTCATGGTCACAGCAGGGAGCTGGGTTTCTCTGCACTTCATTGCCTAAACTCCATTTTAAACTTGGGATTTGCTGCTTTTATGTATATCTTAATGTTATAATAGTGACCAAAAAAACCCTGTTTTCTCCTGAAAGAAATTACCACAGGCTGCCTTTTATCCCGGAGTTGTGTCCCTCCAAATGTGTCAGCTGCTGTTTGCCAACCACCTTGTCTATTTGTCAATTAATTGTGAGCTAATGAGCTAAAAAATCCAGTGATTATCCAGCCAGTAGTGTTAGGAAGGAGCAGCTGACACAAGTATCTTGAGATGCCTCCCCTTAGCCAAGGATAAATTTTCATTCTCACGGCTGTGTCTTAGGTACGTTACTCACCCTGTCCATCCATCTTCTGATAATTTCTAGGAAAAAAAAAAAACCCCAAAAAACAAAACCAAAACAAAACCCAAGAAAGGAGGTTTGGCGTTTTCTTAATAGTAGCTTGACATCAGTTTACGGAATGAATATTAATGACACTGAGAAGTGAAAGTTGGGAGAAGGGAAAATGGGAGGCAGGAATGAGACAAGTTGCAGAGCACCCTGTCCGTAACAGCAGAAGCCTTTAAATACCAGACTCGCCCTGCACTCGCCCATCCAAAATGTGGAACAGGAAGAAGACAAGCCTGTTTTGTCCTAAACCAGGACTAGATGCTCTCTGTTTGGGATTTCACAGGGCTTTGGGTTTGATATTTACATAATTTAGACGCAAGTGAAGCGGGGGTTTAAATCCAAAGTTCAAATTAGCGCGTGACGTGCGCCTAACACGAAATGCATCCCACGAGAGGGAGAGGAAAGGGTTTGGGAAAGGAGCACTGGCAGGATTCTTTCATCAAGGAAATAAGCGTTATTACTTTGTAATTTTTTTTTTTTTTAATGTCAGCCTGTTGGCATGTTCTTGTATCCTGTCAAATGCATTTGTCAGATTGGGGTGTGCTCACAGCAAATGGCTCCACGGAACAAATGTGCTTCATCTGGGGATTTCAGCTATCTTCAAAAGCTTCCAGTTGCTTTGTGCACTGCATCCTCATAGCCTAGGTATGTAGATAATGGCTATGAAGGTACAAAGATTTTCCTGGTGAATAATGACCATGAGAAGAACTGATAATTTAAGGCAAATAGCCATTTGCCTTTGTTGCTAATTAATCCCTTTCTGCCAGAAGATTGCTACTGCAATTCTGTAGGGTTGTTAAAGTGTTTTATCTCATTTTTCTATTTGCATGCTGCTCTTTTTCATCTCTGTAAATAGAGTGGGTTTGAGAGGGTTGTATCCATAAGTTCCCCCACTGCGACAGTGCATCAGCCAATTAAAATGTTAATATTTATGTATTTTTTTCTACACAGCTGTAATAGTTCCATTGGTAGGCCAGTAGCTCAGGGTAGACTGTAACCCTTTCAAGGTGCTTGGCTGAGCCCAAAATTTCGTTATTCATGAGCTTTTTGTTGTATCAGATCAAAGCAGATAGATTTCTCAGTAATTTAACATCTTTTATAGAATTTATTCAAACTTCATATGCAAGCAAAGTCTTTCTTTTTTACAGGTCAGTTATTGAAGTAAATCTTTCTTTCCCTCTCTCTTGTATATACATTTAGTTTTGCCTTCTATTATTGCAGTGGAGTTACAGTTCAGCTTTAAAGGAAAATGAGTGGATTTTCTCCTTTCGTAGTGCATCTAGAGATAGAATGATGAAAGTTCTATAAATAAATAGGCATAGTTTATTTCAAAGGACCTTTAACATAAACTCCTCTGGCTGTATTTAAAATGTGTGCTCTACTCTAGTTTCTTTTTTGTTTTTGTTAAAATATGATATATATTTTGCTCTTTGGCTAAATAGGGTGCCAGCTTCCTTTCTCCAGTCTTTTTATACAATCTTATGGGTAATAATCATAAACAGGAAGTCTCTGGGTTGATTTTAAGTATTTCTCAGTTGTTGCCTAATTGTATCCTGCTAATTACTCTTTCCGAGCAGTTAGTTAAAAATAAATAAATTGTGTTTTGCTATTTGCAGGAATTGATACAGCTATGCGATCAGTTTGGGGTTTTCTGATTTGTTTTTTTTTTTTTTTTAAATACATTTTCAGCCTGTGATTCTTTAAAGGGGTGCTCCTGTTCCAGCCAGTGGTACAGAAACCTGACTGTCTGTTTCCTTCTTGAAAATAATCTAGGATTTAGTCCATCCAGTCATGCTCACTGCTGTCCTCAGCCTTTTAATATTGCTGCTGCGTTGCCTTAATTGGGCATTAGGAAGTGATGTTTTTATTTTTCACTCATCAGTTACTGAGTGCTGAGTCCACAACACTCTGAACCTGCACTTAATTGTGAGATCTCTTTCTGTCTCAGATAGACCATTGCACCAACTCTCCTGGTTTTGTTTGATTTCATTACCAGGTAATTACAGTGTTATGTACTCACAAGTAAAGCATGAGCACAGACACTTCCTACTCCCTGTCTATACCTGACTTTCACATAAATGTGTATTTATGCATGTCACTATGTATGTTCTTGACTTGATCTTGCAATTGCTTCATAAAGTCAGATTTAGCATGTGTGTACATAAATAAATGCATAAAAATAGGACATTAATTTTCTTAGACTGGGACCTTTAGTTCACGGTCATGGAAAATTTGAGGCACTCTTGATACAAATCCAAGGTGAAAAGGCAGGTGGGTTATGTAAGGAATGTATTTCTTTCCTTTTTCCTTCTTGTTTCATCTTGAGGGGGACAGAGCTACAAATCTGGGAGAGAGATCACAAACCTCCCTGCCCAAGATGACAGATCCCACGAGATGTGTGAGGCAATTTGCAGTCCCTTTGTTACATCAACGCACCGTGGTGTAAAAATGTGAACACTTTATCCCCATACACACAAATACATGTGTGTCTCACCTGTCTCCCATGCAGAGAACACAATTTTTTTAATTTCACAAAACGCTGCTCAGCCATCTCAGGGACTTTTCTGTTGAGGCTTTCTTCCCTGAAGATGAGGGGCGCAGCTGCCCAGGGAAAACAGGCTGGGAATGAAGTTGAGCGTTTGGACCACTCTACAGAAGATGGTTTTTAAAACTAAGCCTTTCATTGGTTTCCTTAAAGGAAAATCTGTAAATTGGGACATCTGTCAAGGTTGTTCAGTTTCATGCCCAGCAATCTCGACAGTGTCCCTTTTGCTGAGGTAAGAATGAAGCGAACACGGCAGGAAGGACATGTTTTGTTAGGCTCAAACAGTGGATGCTGGTGTTTTTAAATCTGTTATTGAGAGGTAAGATCTCCAGCTATTTTCCTGGTCCTGAGGAGAACCAGGAAAGGAGGTCCTACAGGAGGAGCAGGCTACAATAGGAGGAAAAAGCGTAAGGCAATTTAAAACATTTAAAATTGTTTTAATTGGTTTTACAGGGGGGTATTAAAAGAAATAGAAATGAAATAAAGGAGTGATGGAGGTACTTGACTTGTAGATATAGAGGCACTTTTGAATATCAGCCCGTTTACTGAAGCTTTCATGCTGGTATGCCTCAATAAAAAACAAAGTCCTTAATCAGTTGAATGTTCCTTAAAAGTATCTCTAAGCCCCAAGCTCATTAATTTCTACATCAAATGTGTATACAGGTGTGAGCATGAGGGCACAGAAAAATGGCACCAGCTGTTTGCTGGTTATTCTTTTGAAGTGTGCACGTCCAATAAAATGAGAGTATGGATATTCCAGGGCACTCACACCTCCCAGAAGGAGGGGGCAGATCTCTGCCCTGCTCTCTGCTGATGGGCTCACCCCAAAGGTCAGAGATTGGAGATTGTCCTCATCCTTGGTTCCCTACCTCCTGTAATGAAAAGAATTTACAATAGTTTCTTTCTTCTAATGAAAGCAATTACTTCTTAGTCACTATATTTTCAGAGACAATTTTGAGTAAAACCCAGGATTAAGCTACAGAGCCAAGGAAAACCCAAGTATTGAAATTACAGATATTACAGAAAGAATTTACAGCTCTCCTCTCGCTGCATAGAAGGAAGGAATATGAAATCAGATGTGCATTCACCTCTCACCTTCTATTTCAGATTTTCTGCTCTTTCCACAGAGCTTTGCTACTCATTTATGAGTCGCTCTTTCCTGATCACATCTTTCCAAAGTTCTTTCTTCTAGGCAAAGCGTTTACAGATTATAACATGCAGCTTTTCAAAAGCCAAGAGTATCTCCAGCAGAGTAGATGGCAAGATAGTTGGGTCTTGGAAAAATCTGTCCTCCCTTTGTTTTCAGTGTGCTTTTCTTCCTTCCAACTTTAAGAACCTTGTATCAGGCGGTGTGAAGTGGAATGAACTTGTGGCATAATAAAGAAAACGAAATGTTGTGATTGGTAATGAGGGATTAAAACTCTTACATCTGTGGAACTGCTTTTTAAGAAACATTACTGGAAGACCCGGGTGTACAAGTCTGTCTTTGCAGTTGCTCATGTTTTTGGTAATATTGGGTGGCAATGCAGCTTAGAGTTGCTAATTTTCATTCTAATGACATTTGGAAAACTACAAAGCTGACTACAAAGTAGACAGCTCCTGTGATTTAAGAAACAAATAAAAACCTCCTTGCCCTTTCCAGGGCTTCAAGTTTAGCCTGAATGACTTTGTAGCAACAATTTTAGACTTGATTTTTAAAACCAAATGTGGTGGGGAAAAAGTAACCTGAGATGTGAAGTGACCTGGGCCAGTAACTGCTGAAGATGGTGTGGACATGAAAGAAAACACATGGTAAACCTCATTTCTGTGAGCATTATTATCACCACGGAGTCTAAATACTCCACAGACCTAATTACTTTGTGAGCAGAGGAGTAATGTTCTCTCCATTTTCCAGTTGGAAAATGAGACTAGGGAACCGTGTGTTTTGCAAAAGGTCCATGAAAAAAAGAGCAAAAATCAGCTCCCTGAAGGCAAAGCAAAAAACTTAAAAACCTTGATCAGTTTTGCAGGTAGAAATTCTGATTCCTGCTTGGAAGGAGGAGGAATTTTAATTTTTGTATGAGATTTATTGGTAAAAACAGGATGATGTTTGGAGGAAGGGAAAGCATACTCTACTGAGAGCAACTTTCTGACAATTAGACCTTAATTGGTGATACAGCAAATTCTCTAAGGGAACAGCAGGACTACCAACTGGAAATAAGTACTGCTAGATAAACAGTTCTGCACTAAGGGGAGAAAATCTGTATATAGAACAAATGTGATGTATTTGAGGCTGCTACCATTAATAATTGTGAATACACAGAATTCACTGTTCTTACGTGGGCCTTTTTTCATTATGTTAGAGAAACACTGTTTATTTCTAATTTTAATTTGTATAGTATTAATAAAAAAGCATTTTAACATTTGGTGGTAAGTCTTTTGGATTAAGGAAATATCTAATTTTATTATCAATCAAATCTAGCCTCTTTCAACAGCTGAAGAGTTTCGATGATTCTCCTACAAAAAAATGCTACCTTATGATTGCATGCAGAATAATTGGAGTATTTTCTTTATAAAGTCAGCTAATTTACATATTTTTCCATGTTCTTTATGAAAATGGCTCATAATGCGTAGGGTTTATAATTCAAGTTTCTTTTAGAGCTGATTTTCTTTTTAAGATGATGTTTTTGCCATTTGGACTGGCAGATCTGCAGTGTTGTAGTTTTGGCTACATATACAGTAGCAAAGAACAAAATATTTTTTGTCACACTTCTGTTGCAGTTCAGTCTGTTCCTTTTACATTATCAGCTTGTTTCTCTGGGCTTCACAGAGGCATCTGCTTTAATTTTTATTGGGCAGGGCTGCAACTTAGCAAACCAGGGTAAGCTTCCCAAATAATTCACAAATGTGGTTGATTAAATCAATTATGTCTTGGCTGAGTGATCTACGAGCGTATTACACACACATGATGTTAAAAGAATGTTATTAAGGTGCAAATCCAAGTAGTTAAAGTTAGGAAGTGCCAAAATTCGAGTTGCCTGGAGGCTCTCAGTCTCTATGCATGTGTGTATGTATATGATATTGCCTCTAACTGTGCAGCTTCACTGCTCTTCCAGCTGGAACATCCTCTCAGGCATCCTCCTCGCTCAGAGCAAAACCAAGGTTTGCTTCTTGAAAACTTCAAGTCTGGTCTGCAAACCACTCTTTGTTGTGGTACTTAGCAGTCTGGTGTTATGATTTGATAGGTAAATTAAGGATTTCGTAGGTAGTTTGTTTGTCTTCCCCAAAACAGTGGTGTTACCTTCACCAAAAGAAGAAGAGAAAAAAAAAATAAACCCAGAGATTAACATCAGAATTCTGATTTTAAGGCCCAGGCTATGCAGCAGAGGGCTGATTTATTTGAAGAATGGAAGTCCTTTTGTTTCAAAAAGTATGTCTGATAAATTCCAAGCGATTCTTCAAACTGGAACTTGTATATCAGTTTAGGATGTAACACCCGATTATAGATTTTATGGTTGAAATGTACCTTGAGATTCCCATCTTCTTCTCTGCGTCCTTTTCCCAGCCCCAGTGCCTGCATTTTACACTTTACTACTCCCTTATTCTCATCCCTTCCAAGGACTGCAGGTCTAAATGTACATATTAAAGAGGAATTTGGTTTGGGGAGCATTTTTACTTAGCCAGTTTCAAACTGTGGCCTTAAAAAGGTGCTCTGAGGTGATTAAGGAGCAGAGAGCTGATTGAGAGAGGAGTGATGGGTGTGGAAACGAGCGTGGAGGGGAAGAGATGAGTGATAACTTCCTGTGCTGCTGGGCAGATGGGTAATGTGAGACTGTGCTCTCAAACACTTGGGGTGCAGGAAGTGAGTGTGCCCTTTCTAGCTTTTTACCCTAATGTTCACTTCTGAAAACAAATCTCCATGTCTAGCCAGTCACAGCTCCTCTCTGCTCCTGGCTTGCAGTCCAGTCTCTTTACTGGGAAATGGTTTAGTTTTACTCCCAGGCCAGTTTCCCAGATTCTCTCTCTTTGAATTTGCATGACCGTGCCCTTTCATTGCCAGCTTTATTCTCGTGCCATAGCCTAATCACAGCTTTAGCCACCAGTCCCTCTCATCTTCAGTCACATCATCAGCCTCTAAATGCAGGTAGTGGTGCTTCTTCCTTCACCAGTTTGTGCTGGGATGAAGGGAAAAGTGTTCTGAGCAGGCAGTAATTTCTTAAGCCAAATGAGTTCATTACTCAGGCAAATGAGAGGGAACTGCCAATTTCAGAGCTGCTGCAAGTGAGGGAAAAATTTACGAAAGCCTGGAGTTCTGGTTATCATCTTTGTTTACCTTCCTATCCCAATTTGGATTTAAAATGTTTAACCCAGTCCGGCTGTACCACAGTGGTCACTCTGTCTGCTGTTCCATGGCTTGTAGGAATGAAGGTGGCATTGTTCCTGTGAAAGGATAAAACCCCTGGTGTTACTGCCTTCTTTGTATTTCTTCACCCTTGATGGCTGGGCAGTCATTTCTCCGTGGGGATTATTTGTCCAAGGATGGGGCCTCTGTTCAATCCAGATATAACCCAGCTGCAGTGGAATTTCTCCCCCTCCTCTGGGCTCAGGAGCAATTAGTGCTGCAGGCAGGGCTGCCTGCCCTTGCAGGGAACAAAAGATGCAGCAGAAAACTTTTCCCTTGAAATGGCAGCTGGACAACAAATTGGGAGATTAATCAGAAAATTACTTCGAGGCACTTTTTACAGCAAAGAAAAAGTCACATCCTCACCATGAAATAAGATGAGAGCTCTTACGTGTGTAAGTTTATACGTAGAAAACTGGTGAAAATGGTCTCAAAAAAAGGGATATTCTTGATAACACCAGGAACATACAGCAGTCATGTGTGAGTTTCGAAGGACATTTCCTCTGATGACAGGTCAGTTTCTCATCAGGAGCTGGAAAATTGCAAACATATGATTATTCAAATAAGATGATGTCTGCAAATAAGATACACTAAGCAAATGCTGTAAAGTTCATGTGGGATATTAATATCTTTCCCTTTGAGACTTGGTTCAGCAGGAGCAGTTGATTTTTTTTTTTCAACATAAAGAATGTGGATGTTTAGAGGAAATTGATTATAAAGGAAAGAAGTACCAATGCACATCAAATATTAAATAAGATTCTCTCTTTTTTTTCAAAATTGGCTCCCAATTTGATGCTATAAAATTTCAGCAGTAGTGGGAGAGCTCCCAGAAGACCCTTCATTATATCTCATTATTACAGCATATGTGAGGCCATGGTACCTTTGGTTGCTATAGTTCCTTATTTATTCAGGAAAAATATGTTTTGTGGCTGCACAGCTGGGTAACTTTATGTATCTGTAGATTTCTCCAGAAACAATCTGATCTTACCCCATAATACCTGAATTTTCCTTAAAAAGGTCATAAAACCTGACTTCTTTCTTTTATTTTTAATTTTTTATTCCTTAACTACATGGTAAGGTATAACCACAACTTTGCCTGGTACTTCTCTGAGTTTTCTTAATAAAAGGAAGGTTTTTTTTACATTTTGGGAGGAGGAATTGCAAATTTTGGTATTGCAGCACAGGTATGGCAGAGTTTGAACTCCCCCAGTGGCAGGTTTGCCATCGAGGATAAGGATATGGCTGTACTTTTCTAAAAACAACCTGAATTCTTAGCCAGGTGTTTTTCTCATTTATGTTATTTAAATCCCAATATTGAACAAGTTGGATCAGGTCTCTTCTGGAACTCTTACCAAGAAGCTGTTTAAATAATATGTAGCTTTAGGTGCTAGATTTAGTTAAATATCTGTCCTGCCAGAGGAGACAACTGCAAGCAAGACTCGTTTGGCATTACAATTCCAGTGGTAATGTTTAAATTATTTCACAGGCATGAACCATCCAGGGAAGGCTGCTGTGGTCCCTAAGAGCTTTCTTTGGGCAAATTAATGCCCTAAAACTCAGGGAGTATTTGTAGTGTAATAATTGAGGAAAGCTGATTAAATATACGGAGCATTTAAATACCCATTTTAAGCTCACAGTAATTCCTGACAAACTGGAGTATCTTGGCGTTTAGAGAACTACAGGCTTGCAGTGGTGTGTCCATTTGATGTGGGGCAGAACCTTTGGGGTCAGGAGTTTGTGGCATCCAGGGCTGTCTTTGGTGGTGGGATCTGAGGGTACAGTTCCCCCCAGGATGTTGGGAGAAAATTGGAAAAGTGCTTGTTTGATGATAACTGTGGACAATCATTCCCTCTTGTCACTCTGCACACAGCTGCTGATCTTTAGCAGGTCTGGGAAAGGGTATTCCAGCTGTTAATGGATAATCAGGGGGAAAGCAAGATTCTTTCAGGCAGTATCTCTTTGGCTGAGCTCGCTCTTGGTGGATCATTCTCGGACTCCTCCTTGTCTTCTTGAATGTTATTTTGCAGCATCCATAGGCAACCTTTGCAAGTCCATCACCATCTATATCATCACACCATTGAGACATCCCTGAAGTCTTAATTTGTATTTTTTGGTTCTTGGTGCAGCTTTAAGCCACAAATGAAAGGATTCCTGTCGCTTTCAGCTGGAGGAGAAGCTGTTGTATCATTCAGTGCCTCATCTGTGAGCAAAGCAGGTGCCTGTGAAAGGACCAGGACACACAGGAGCTTTGTAGCCTCATTAGTTTGTCCCACACTGCCCGATCTGGTTTTGCTTTCCTAGCACAGAACATCTGTCAGCAGCAGTGCACCTGAATTTCTGGGGAGGGAGGTGCCAGCAGTACTTCTGCCTGCTCCTTTTTGGGTAAATCTCACCTAGGTGCAGTTGTCCTGCAGTGACTAAAGGGAGCAAATTGCTGTCTCCTCCTCATCTGTGGGAATAAATCAGAAATGGGAGCTGTGGGCTTGGCATCTGAGCATTTCCATTTGTAGTACACTGACATACTAATGATGGTAATTTTGCATTTGTTACTACATGCCTAATCTAATTAAGTTTCTCTTAGGGTACAATTGTTGTTTTCTGTATTTAATTATGTAACCACCAGGTGCAAGTGTTAATAATAGCTGAATTCAGAAGGCAGTCTTTTATCTTTGTACTGTGCAAGAATTCTTTTCTGTATCTTCAGTTTCCAGTGAAAAAAGTGCTTACAGTATTTGATTGCTCCAAGGAGTTGTAGTAGCATTTCTGATTGATATACACAGGAAGCACTAATGAGGACTGAACACTTCTATTCCTCTTAATTTAGGTGTGTTCAGCACCATTTTTGAGCTCTGCATTTTTGGCTTCAGGTGTTGGGGTAGCTCAGGCTCCCTTTCCCAGCTGTCCTGTTGATTTTTGAGGGTTGGCAGCCTTGCCACACTCCCCGACAGATCTGCTCCTGTCCGCTTGAAAATATCTGAGCTATGCAGGGGTCTCTTGTCTGAGGCTGAATTTCGTGGAGCACTGGGAAAACTGAACTTCTGTGTCTGCCAGCCTGGCTCTGTGAACTTTTTTGCTTTTTTGCTGTTCAAACATTTTGGAAGAGTTTTCAGCAGAATTCTTTGCCTGCAAGAATAAACTCAGGTATTTAAAGCTCAAGGATCTGAGCTTTGAAATTATGTGAAAGCGTGCTTGGGGGCAATTGACTCGCAAGAGGTTTTGAAATTATAATTTTAATTTTTAAATAAAGTGAACAGGAATTGCTGTAAATGTTTCCACCTGCAGACTGGCAATTGTTTTAATCTACTAAGTAAAAATAAGTAAAGCTTATATTTTCTAGCTTCTAGTCATTCATCAGTAATCTACAATTAGACAAATTTGGCATTAAGTGTAATATAAAATATTAGATAAATGATTGATGCATGTTTATTCTAAAGCATGAGGTACCCATGCAACATTCCCATTGCTAATGGAAGAAAATTGTCTGCAGAAGCATTTTGCAGCCTCTTTGTGTACAAGTCTACATTCCTTGGTGGAAGTTCAAGCCTGCTGCCAGCATGCCTTCTTTCAGTTACTTTACAAGGATTCGTTCAAAGAAGGATTTTAAGCTGGCCATGGACCACAAGTCAGTGGTAGTGAACCAAAATACACTGTTTTTCCTTTAAGGATCCCGTGGGATCATTTTGCCTTAAGCTGTGAAAAGTGATTTTACAGTTGAACCATCTTCAGTATAGAAAGATAAAAGTTCCAGTTTATTCTGGTGCAAGAATGACAGTATCCATTGGTTTGATTCTACATCCAGGTGAACAAGCTGTGTCTGATAATATTTTTCTTCATTAAGCTTTCCAGGGTTGTAATGGCAGAAATTTCCCCCACTCCAGCCACGTTTCTTAGAGACCTAAGTTATTTTAAGTTGAGTTTGTTTCTTACCCTTCAGGCCTCCACTTCAAACTCCACTCCTTTGATGGTTTATCACAAAATTTGTTCAGAGGCTTCCATTTTTTAAGGTAGTCTTTTAATTACTGCTGATGATGCATTGCATCAAAGAAAAGTGGTTGAAAACTTTAAAACCACAAATAAACTATACATCAGTGGGTTACAGTAATGAATGCTAACACACTGGTTCTTCAGAAAGAGCCTGTTAGGGACAGAAGACCAAATTTCAGGTGATGTGAAAAATAGTAAACTTGGCTTCTGAGAGTAGCTTGCTGGAGTTAGTGGTCAGGTTTCATTAAAAATGAATTTTAAAAATATTAGAATAAGTATGTTTAGTACTAGTTCATAGAAGTCATCAAATTAGTATTAGGATTAGGTCTTCAAGTTAGTATCAGGATTAATGCTTTCTGGCAGCAAGGCCTGATGCTGAAGGGGATAACAACTTTTCACTTAGTTTCCTGTATGCTTTTGGATTTGTTTTTCCATTATTCCTATTCCAGGAGCTGTTTCCCCCCTCAGAAGTACAATGATTTATTTGGGTGATAACGCACAGGCTGTGGTATTTCAGAAGCTGTTATCAGTTTCCATGTAGGGATGCTTGGAAAAAAAGAGAATAACACTATCTTGCAAAAAAATATGCTGGCCTCATTAGGTGCAAAAGTGTCTCAAATGGCCCTTAAGCAGCACTTTGGCTTCTCCTGCTTCTCAGCATGAAAACATGTCTAAGTAAGTTGTATTTTTTCAGGACAGTGAACAGCTTGCTTCAGATCCAGCAACTGTGTTTATTCTTTGGTTTTGGTTTTTCTCCCAAGTGAAGAATGTCACTCTGCACTGTTTACATTTGCATCTCAAAACAATTAAACTAAAATCTCTTCATAGGTTTGGGAGCTGGCTTTCTCTCAGGGAGGGCTTTACATTCAGTTTCCAGAGTCATGCAGTAGATAGACTTATTTTTGTAGCTTTTTTTTCTTTTTTTTTTTTCAAGCTGATGTGATTTCATTTATGTTCATCTTTCTGAAGATGTTTGAATGCTGTTGATTTTGAATTGTGCATACTGTTACATGTATTTTCTGTATAGTGCTTTAATTATGGGAAGAAAAACTAACTGATTTATTCTGTATCTGATGATATTTCTTATTATGTCTTTGGGTATCTCACTGAAATACCTTTTTCAGGAAAAAGCAGAGTAGTAAGCAGTCAAAGCTTTCCTGTCTTTGATTACAAGACCAGGTACTAACAAAATGCAGAGACTTTACTCATTTTATTTTCCCACGTCCTTGTACTGTATCCATCTGTGAAATAGATGAAGAGCTTTCCTGGTTTGAACTGAACTTGATTTATAGCAGAACTGTACTGTTCCAGTGCTCCACAGCAATGCTGCAGTACGTAGAGAACTTTGAACAGACCCAGTGTTGCCCAGTTTTAGGGCACCCTCCTGCTCTCCTCTTTCATCCCTTCCCCATTTCCAGATTTCATCAGCCCACTCCTGTACAGGGGCAGCACGTGTTGATGGGTGGGCAACCCAACACTCCTCTGCTCCCTCTTACAGTAACTGCTGTTTCTTTATCAGAAGACAAAGCTTTAAAAGTCATTTTGCCCCACGGCGAGGCACTGGGGGGAGGATTTAGAAGTCTGCAAAGCTTAAGATCTTCTCAGCCTTTTTCTTTCTGGATCCTGACTCTGCTCCTTGTGGGATGGAAAGGGATCAGAGGTTTGAGTGACCTGCCTTCTTCCTGCTTTTCATTCATGGGGCAAAGCTCTGGATTTTGGCTGAGGGCACCAAGGGGGTGCACTGGAATTTGGCTGAGGGCACCAAGGGGGTGCTCTGGAATTTGGCTGAGGACACCAAGGGGATGCACTGGATTTTGGCTGAGGGCACCAAGGGGATGCACTGGATTTTGGCTGAGGGCACCAAGGGGTTGTTGTGGATGAACTGTTCAGGACTGAACAGGTCAGAGCTGCTGTTCAGCCTTTGTGTGGCATCTGCTGGACCAGCCTCCCAGCAGGGCTGTGTGAAGGCCTGCTGCAGGGGCAGCATGGCACATCAGTTTTGTGTCCTGTGCCTGTCATTCCCTAAACACACACTGCCCAGGCTCTTTGAAGCAGGAGTGATCCTCTGCAGACCCTCAGTCATCCTCTGACCTGAGTGAGTTCCCTGTGAGAAGTCCCAGGGTGTTTTCATGTCCCTCCGACTTGCCAGTGGACAGAGCAGGTGTGAAGCAGGGCAAGAGGGGGCTCAGTTTGTTCCAGTCTGAAGGAGACCCTGATTTTCCATCCTGTGTTTGGCATGCCCCTGCCTGAAGGCTGTCCCCCCAGAGCTTGGGGGCAGCCTGCTCCCTGGGGAGGGTCAGTGGCCAGCAGAAGCAGGCTGTGGGAAAGGTGCTCCTGGCTCCCAGGGCCAGTGCTGTCACCTCTGACATTGCCTGTGCCCCCAGCAGCCACACTTGAGAGCAGCATCATTTCCTCCCCTGGTCTGGCAGGCAGTGCAATCCCAGTTCAGAGCTCTGCTGTCAGCAGGGGTTCAGAGGGCACCGTGTGGGATTTAGCCACTGTTGCATATACAGTTCAGAATAATTTTCTGCTCCTTTGATAGCTCTTGATGTGTTTTATTCAGTTCCAGTCTAATCAAGTTAACTGTTTTAGCACATTGTCTTTCTTCAGGCCTTTTACAGAAGGCTGGTGTAATCTCTCCTAAAAAGAAAAAATAATTCCCCTTTCATCTTTCTGGGGAGATCACTTTATTCATGTGTAGTGACCTGGCTCAGCATTTGATAACTAATGTGTCACTGAAAGTTCCTCATTACGGCCCCAGCTTGCAGACCACCTGGAGTGCTCCATTATTAATGTGAACTTCAGGTTCAATTTTTAGATGTGTGCAGGTGCATGTGCACTATTCATTGCAGGCTGGTGGCGCTTGCCCCGTGAAGGGACCAGAGTACATGTGGCTGAATGTGTCTTGCAGGCCCATGGAGCATTTATTGTTCTGATAGCAGCTCTGAGAGGAGTGGAAGCACTGAGGCTCCAGCTCTATGTTGATTATAATCTAACTTTTGCTTTCCTTGCCAGTCGTCCTTTGATACAGAGGCACTTAATCTCAGTGCCTGGAGAACAGAAGGGGAGAAGCCAGAGGAGGGGAGGATAAGGGGGAAGCCACACTCCGGTTAAACCAATAACATGGGAAGAGCTTAGTTCTTATTCCAGGCATAAATGGATCTTGGGATGGTAGGTGATAGTTACATGGCAACCAGGCACTGCAGGGCCCTCCAGGTTGCTGCTGGTTGTAGTGCAAGATGTAAGTAATCTTGTTGATGCAGCCAGGATGCTGTTAAGACGATGAGTTTTAGGAAGGATCTTACATCTCCTTGATGGAAGCTTAATTTTGTCTGGGTTTGTTTTTTTGTTTTTTTTTTTTCCAGTAGTTGCTTAAGCCACCTAAACTCCTCTGGCCATCCATCTTTGAATCCTGAAATCAAATAAGCGACCTACTGAATTAAATCTCTGATCTTAACTTGTTTGTTTTATAGTCTAAATAAATGAAAAGGCAGGAGATAACAGAGTCTAATGTTGCATACAAATCAGGGGAGCTTGCTGCAGATGCAGGGCTGTTCTATTATTTACTGAGGCTTGATTTTCAGGGTTTTTCCCTTTTTCCTTTTTCAGGGGAAATTTCTTTGTGGACTTTTTGTTTCGTTTTCTCGTAGAAGAAATATGGAAATAGCAGAACTGGGAGGAGAGGTGGACTCAGAGGAGTGATGGAGTTGGGAGGACAAAGGGAGATGGGCTGAGAAGGAAGGGGGAAAGAATAGTTCTGAGTGTGTGAAAGGGAGTGGAAGGAACAGGAAATCAGTGTGGGATTGCAAGCACTGGGAAGTGTGGGCAGGAGTAAATTGGACTGGGAGAGAAAATTCCTGAAATGTCTTGTTTTCTTTGAAGACACCAGCCTGATTCTAGTAAAATAGCTTCTGCTTTACTCACTGAGGACCAGGCCTTGGCACACTGTATCTGCCAAAAAGAAGTAGTAGAATACATTAGTGGATTTTTTTATGGAGAGCTAAAACACAAAAAGGTACTCTCTCAATAGCTTAGTATTTTAAATAAACATCTCCCTCAAGTGCCAGAGGATTAAGGGTTTTAAAATCTTATACAACTGTGTATGGTTTGTGAAGTTCTTCTTTGTAGTCACTTTACTCTTATTTAAACTGAATATATGCTGATTTGGGTTTTTGACACGTGTAGGAGTGGTGCTCTGTTCTTCTCACAGGTTATTGCAGAAAAATGGGAGTAAGGGCATTTCAGACTAATGTTTCTAGTTATGGCTAGTAGCACTAGAAGATGAAAACGCTGAGATGACTCTAAAAATTTTGGTTTTCCTTTAAAGAAACACCTGTAAATTAGATCTCTAGGCACTGATTTTCTAAATTTGCTGTTATTACAGTGATTTTACCTTTTGAAGTTGTTTTCAAATATGTGGATATACCTATATTGCAGCATTTTAAAGTGCTGAAGTGCCATTTAAAAGATGAAAGAAGTCTAAAAATTTATTGAATAGCTTAGAGTAAATTTAAAATACCAATTAATGTTATTTAATATCTTGATCTATTTCTCCTCTAAACCTTAAATATTTATGGAAAAACATCCAAGAATTTCTATGATATGTTTAAAATGTCTGGTAAATGCCCCTTGTGAAATAAATTATTTTTATTGCAATTTAGAAAAGTACATATTTAATAGTGAAATGCTTTGCTTATGTACTTACATAACTCCAGTGTATAATACAGGTCCAAAGGTCTTTAATTAATTATAAAGATAGGGCTTTAATGACAAAATAATGGCTCTGATGTATCTGTACCATTGGGTTTAGATATTAGAAAGGCTTCATATCTTTCAACTCTTCCTTATGTGATGTTACACTGGTGCCCCAGACATTTTTTAATGCATGAGCAATCAACATAAAGGAAAAGTAGAAAGCATTCATGTTAAGACAAGAGGCAATGTTGCTTTCAATAAGGTGACTTCAGAAAACTCTCACACAGAGATTTCACTGGGGACGTTCTGGTTTGGCCTCTATCTCACCGTGCCTTTTTTTTTTTCTCCCTGTCTCTCTCTCCGTATTTTTTTTTAATTTTTTTTTTTTTTTTTGTTTAAGCAGAGGAGAAGGGGTTAGTCAAAGCCCTCCAGAAAACTGGGAGCTCCTTGTGGAATCAGAGATCTTTCTAATTTCCATGTATTTTCCTGCAGGAGAATGGCTAAGAGCACGTTAGCCCTCAACCTTGGCAAGTGCAGAAGAACATCTGCAGTATTATGATTGAAATGTTATACCTGCTTATTCTAAAACTGACATGAGAGGTGACAAATGACAGAGGCATTACTGGGTCAGGTGAAGTCTTTGTCATAATCCCTTTTCCCTGAACTTTTAGCTGGTGCAGCAAAGAGAATCCTGTTTCGGGGATTATTAACACCACCTGCTGCAAAATTCCTTTGGGAAGGACTGGAGTGCTTTGGATTCAAACATTGGCTTTGAAACGTGCAGGAAAAGTGGCACAATCTCTGCAGACACTCTAATGACTACTTTGGGTTTGGTAGAAGCCAGTCTTTCCACTGCAAAAATGTGTTATTAAGGATATAAATGCTGTTTCTCTTGTTTAAGTGTAGAAGTGAATTTTCAGCGAATTCCTTAAGTTCTTGTTTTTGACAGGATTCAGAGGTGCAATCTGCTGCAAGGAATTGAACTGATCTCTGGTTGAAGCCCCTTAGTTTTGGGTAGCTCAAGGAGAAAGCTCCATCTCCATCACACAGGATTTTTTTTACTTCTCTTTCTTCTCGAGCGCCATTTGATGTTCTTCAAGTTTTGCTTTGTGCCTGGTTCAGCCACAGAGCAGATTCTTCCCTCAGGAAGGAAAAGTGGAAAGCCTGTGGGAAAAGTGTTTTCCTCTTTGGTTGACTCCTGTCCTACTTCTCTCGTGTGAGTGACTGCAGCCCACTGGCAGGGCAGGAGCTGCCTCAGCTGAGGGGTGAGCGGCACCTGCCCAGCACCCAGGGTTGGCTCCTGTTCCCCTCCCATTCCTGCACTGGCTTCTGGATGTTTTCAAAAGCCAGGAGAGGGAAAGTGCCTCCTCTTAGTCCTGGAGTCCTGCTGGAGCTGCCTGAGGCAGAACAGGCAAAAGTCCTGGGCTCTTTTCATCACAATCTCTGATTGCAGATCCCCCTGGAACTAGGAGGTGAATCTGTCCCTTTGTATTTCTGAGAGAAGTGAGTGCTGATTGATTTGTCAAGTGATTACACGCTCAGATGAGATACTGGGATGTGCAGCTTGATTCCTATTCAGCACCACAGCAATGCCCAGGCGGAGCTTCATACAGTGCAGAAGAAGATTGTAGTCATTGTAGGAGAATGTGCACACAGAAATCACCTTCCTGAATGGCTTTTTTGAGCCTTGTTCACCATTGCCTCTCCTAGTTTATTTTGCCTTGGCAGAGTGTTCTGGCTTTGCCCTTGCACAAAGCAGAATCTGCTGTTTAAGTGTTGGCCAGAAGGACCTGTTTCCAGATTAGCCATTTCCAATTAATCCAGAGTTAGTTGCCTTTTTTGGGTGTGTCCATCTTTTTCAACCTCAGGGGCAGTCACACGCTCCTAGGCCATGAGGAGGTTTCAAAAGAAACCTCTTTTCTCCAAAAGAGCTTTAAACAAAGGTTCTGGTTGCTTGGGCATGTTTATACATGGAAAATGTTGCTCCTGAAATTCCCCCTTTCTCTCTCTCCAAATGAATCCCCCCAAGACCCAGCTGCCCACGGTTCATTCTGGGCTGAGCACTTTGTTCTGCTGTCCCCTGTCTGACATCACTGGAACATTTTATTTGCAGAGTCAAATTTACAGTGCTAGGGAATCTGCAATCTCCTCTAAAACAAGGCTGTTTCCTACAGTTTTAAGCTTTGAAACCTATAAAGAGATAGCTTTTTGCACAGCTTTTAGGAAATATGTAGGTGCTGTTTACTACAGTTATGATTTCCTAATGTATGTGTGTTTCTTGAAAGGTGGTTTTCAATATCTGAGGCATCAGGTAATATGAGTCATTTTTTTTTTTTTCTTTTAATTCAGAAGAGGATTTTTGTAGAAGACAACCAGTTTTTGTGATGTGGCGTGAATGTAGTGTGGTATCTGAGCTATTCTTGGAGTCTATTTTAGAAATTTGAGGCTATTTAAAACAATTCTTGGCGAAGTAGTTGCATTTCTAAGCAGCGGCTCTTCGCTTTGGTGGAAACAGGTTTTTTTCTTCTATTGCACATTAATCACACATGTTCAGAAGAAATGTCTCTCTGTTTAAGGGCATTGCTGTAGCAGAAGAAAAATAATAGTTTTTTAAGTTTTATTGCCATCAAGCCACTACTATTTTTATTTATTTTTAATACATGCTTGAATCTTGAGTTACTTTGAAATTGTGGGTTTGAGTTGATTGTGAGCTCAACCAAAGCTCGTTCCTCCTGCATTTTGGACATCTGAAACCTGAAAAATAGCAATTGTTTGTTTGGCCAAGACCTGGTTGGATGTTAGCAGATTGAAAATTCTGTGTCTAAAAATGGAGCAAAGGATGAATGGTCTTGTGAGCTGAGAAAGATGCAAAATGATAAACCAAAGGCAACCTAAGTATTAAATGTGAAATTGAGTTTTTCCCCTGTGTTGGTAGAAATACCAGTGAAGAGGGGGCTGAACTGGTGAGAGTTAAAAACACGACTGCTGAGCTGGAGAGAGTCTGAATGCCTCAATTGTCTGCAAGTCACTTGGTGCTGGTGGTCAGAGGCTCAGGGAATCCCTTGGCACTGGCTTTCCCCGCCTCAGGGGCAAATGTGGGTATCTGTCTGTCCATCTAAACACATTTGTACACACAAATCCATGCACTTAGAAAATTTCATTTCAGTTTTCACGCTCTCACTTTCTTGACCGCTGTTGTAGTTGCAGAGGGTTGTTTGGGACAGGCTGTGTAAAATTATCCAAACTTCAGGGACTTGCAACAACCCAAAACACAATTAAAAAAAACAAAACAACAAACTTGTGCTGTATTTTGAAGTGATGTGTGGACTCAAAAGTGATTGACAAGCCACTCAGCATGGGCCTGCTCTTTTGAAGTCTCAGAACAATATGGGTGGACCTTTTTGTTTGTTTATTCCTTCTCTGGAAGCCAAGTTTCAGAGTTTCTCTGAGAGGTCAGAAAAAACACTTTCAGCTCATCTTAGGGCAAAATAATGCTGCTCCTCCGTGGTTTGACTTCCCAGAGCTGGCATGGAACCCAGGCAGGCAGAATTCTGCCTTGTTCTGCTCGGGTTTTGTAACAACCTCTCCCAGGACCTCTTGGATTACCTGTGGATTAATCCAAAACACTGATATTCCTTCCAGATGGAGATGGTGGCATCCAGATAGCAACACAGATTCTTTAGGAAGCGAGGGTAATTCATAAATGGGTACCAGAAAATACTAAAGGATGCACTGTTGTTATGTCCTCAAGGCAGAGCCTCATGGACAGAGCAGGGAAAAGGGGAAATGTTTGCAGGGTCTGAGGGGAACTCGGGTTCTTATTGGGAAAAAGGCATGAATAAGATGAAAGGGATGATGTGTAGTATGTAAATGTTATCTGTGTTGCTGCTGGATGGTGGCATGAAAGGGAGGCTTTTTGGGAGGAAGCTGCGAGACAATTCTGCCTTTCTGGGCACGAGATCATTGTCTCGTTCCTGGACTGGTCTCTGGAAATCTAGTTCAGGGAGTAATTTCAAACTTCCTTTAACCATCACTGACTTGCTGAAGTGATCAATGTTTTCATTTCGTTTTGTTGGCACGTTTTGGCAGCACGTTTTAAGCAATCTGTGGATCTCTCCTGACACTGACAAACAAGAACGTGCAAACCAAACCCAGGCTCTGCCTGATGCTCCCTGTGTGTGAGGATTTCTCTCTGCATTGGCCATGTGCTCAATGCTTAACTTCCTTTGGACAGGATAGTACATTTTTTAAAATAAATATAGTGTATTAAGAAGATGGCAGCTTCATTGCCAGTTTGGAATGTGCCATATATAAAATGGAAAGAAATCTGTCTTAACTTGCAAAAATAAAGACATCCCTTGAAACACAGGCAAGGAGTAGAACTTGTTCCTTTATTCCACAGAGACATTTTGATGACCAAAGCAGATAGAGAATTCCTGTGTGTTACGGTTTTCCATAGAGTTATGCATCTATTTCCTTGCTTTAGTGTTTAGCACTTCATGAAACATACAAACATCTGTGTTGGAGTAATTTATTTTCAGTCCAGAAAGGTAAAGAGAGTGCTCCTGCTCACCCAATTTTCTTTGGCACATACATGTGTCTCTTCCTGCAAAGTGCTGCAAAAAGCAAAAAAAGTAATTCTCAGTTTCATTAATGCACCTCAGCTTTGTTATTTGAACTTCCTGTCTCATATATGTAATAAGCGAAAAGGAAATGAGACTTTGGAGGAGATAATGTAAACACACAATATTTCTGTGGTTTCGCTGAAATGAAATGAATGCCTTTTGTAAAAAGCTAATTATTGTGTTCAGAATCTAACACGGACCTGGCTCCATTTTTCCAGACCTCAGTTTTCATGAAATACAGTATTTCATACTGTAAATATAAAGGTGCTTTATTCTCTGCTGACTTTTCCATGTAAAGCAAAAGGAAAATAAAACCCAGTTTTCTTCTCTCTTGGGTCTCGTCTGTATCCTATCATCATCCCTGAATGTTTGTTGACTTAGAGATAGGGACAATTTAATTTTTGGTACATCAGATTTCACTGCGAGGGTGTGTTCTTCTGTGTGCTGCATGTAGGTAAAATAAACTGAGAATAAAGTGACTTGAACATAGCTCAAAAATATTTAAATGAGCGCTCTGGCCTCCCTGCTTGTAACCCCTTCTCTAATTCTTAGCTCTTTTGTCCTGGATTATTTTCCCACCCTTCCAAAAGTCCCTGTTTCTGTCTAGTTTCCTTCCCCTGCCCCTAAGCTGTTGTGATTCAGTCAGAAGATTAAATAGTCCAGACATGTTCTTAAAAGTATTGAATTTTTTTGGCTGAAACTTGTTCCTCTTTGTTGTTTTTTGTTTGTTTGTTTGTATTTTTTTTGTTTGTTAGTTGGAGGTTTGGGAGACTTTTTCATTGGTTCTAAAGTATAAAATTTAAAACCTGGTGAAGACAAAATTCTTGTCCTTCTAACAGATTAAAATAATATTTTTTTCTTTTTACTGACGCATTTCATCCTTCTTTCCATTACGAGTCTAGAAGTGAAAAGAGATTTATATCTCTGCTGCATATGTTTTGCCTTTGAATACTTCCTGACAGTTTTGACCACTGTCTCTCTCTTTATATTATACAATATTGGGATTGCAGAATGAAAATTTTTTCATGTTTTTATCCCTCTTCTGTTGGGCAGTCCTGTGGGCTGGGGGTTAATAAGAAGGTAAGTTCACTCAACCAAATGCCCGTCAGCCTCACTTTTATTTTTAGTTCCTGTGTCTTGAAAATTAGAAACACCCTCTCCTTGGTTTAGAATCCAATAAAATGGCCCAGACCTAATCTGGGAGTAGCACATTTAGATTTGCTTCATAATCCTAAAAGAAGGAAGTATTTGTTTGGTGATTTGTGTGTGTCACATTTAGATGACGGAGAGAACTTTGTAGGAATTGCCTTTGGTCCTTTAATGGCAATTAAAAAACCTTCTCTGCCCTCCCCAAACACGTGCACAAGGGCAGAGTAACTGCAGTGCTTGTCAGTTTAGAAATTGCACTTACACTGTCAAGGTTTCACTCAGACTTCCTTTAAAATGCAGAATTAGTGCCGTGCTGTCTGGGTTGTGTGTGTTTGCTTAGGAATGATAAATAGTGTGCAAAGATCAGAAATACTGTGTCCAGTTCTGGGCTCCCCAGTACAAGAGAGAGAGATGGAGCTTAATTGGCTGTTAAAGGCTTTCCTGGAGGCTGGAGAATCTGAGACCCTCCACACATCCAGCAGCTACAAAGAGCTTGGCCCTGGGTTTTTAAACATACAGGAGCCTGAATGATTAAAGTGAAATACCTTTCTCATGCCAGGAAAAGGATTCAAGATGCCTCTTAGCATCCCTTGTTTCTTGGTTCGCTTCTCATGCTGGCAGTTTTTAGAGAGGAAAATGCAGAGAAATGTGTCAGACTCAAATATCTTTAAAACCTGATCCCTGGGAAAAGGTTGACAGGCTTGGATTTGTTCTGTGTAAGAGGGAATAGTGATCAATTGTTTTCTGTGCCTGGTGGCTGCATTAGCAGAAATAACAGCTTGTAGTAAGGGGAGAGACTTCCTCCTGAAATTAGGAGGACATCTCAGCAACACAACCATTAAATAGTAAATAGGCAGAAAAGCTTTTTAAATATTGGCCAAATATTTGGCAGGGACAACACAGATATTTAAGTAGCATCAGAGAGCATGAGATGATGAGCTGGGTGACTTCTTGAGATGTCTTCTTAATTTCTGTGCATTCTGTCTGCAGCAGTATCTCCTTATTTACATCAGCATATTAAGAGAGACTTCAGAGCGTTTTTTGGGTAGAAAACCCACAGTTTCTGAGGAGTCCTTCACTTATTTTGATTTATTTAATTGGACATCCACGCAAAAGAGGTGTCAGATTATAGAATTGAGCTTTA
Source organism: Thryothorus ludovicianus (assembly GCA_013397245.1). Lineage (NCBI taxonomy): Eukaryota > Metazoa > Chordata > Aves > Passeriformes > Certhiidae > Thryothorus > Thryothorus ludovicianus. The sequence goes on along the minus strand of VZTB01003910.1, from coordinate 36,820 downwards.
TTGCTGCTGGATAAGGAGGGGAATTAAGAGATTGCCAGAATTGCATTAACCATCTGAAGTGCAGCCTTCTTGAAATGCTTTGTCTGGATCATCCCTAGAGCCATCCCACATCTAAAGCACGTTCTCCCCGTGAAATCAAATCAAATACTACAGACCCACCAAATCTATTTTCATAGGATATCAGTAAGCTAAATTTTCTGTATAAAATGTATCAAGTCACAGTGAAAAATGTGCTGATAAACAATGTAGGGATGTGAGGCCATGAACACCTCATTGTCCTCAGCAGTACAAAAGGACCAGAGGAGTATTTTGGGACCCTTCTTCAGCTGCCCAGTGCATAGAATAGGAGCAGCTGATGTCTCAGTCATCATTCTAAGTACACATATAATTAACATTCTTATCTTCTGTTTAAGTATGTAGAAACTCTCTGTGGAATTGAAATGGTTTTATTTCAGTGTGTGTAGAAACATTTCAGACAGTCCTCTGGTAAGTATGAAGTGCTAACCCATGCATTATAATAAGAGATATTCCAATAATAGACTATAACTTGGCTAATAATGTTAGCTCAGTGAATGGATGATCACTTGTATGCAAAACCCTTCTGGGAGGTTCTTTGATGTCAACAATTGCCTTTAAGTGAGAGAGAAATTGCTGTTGGAGCTGTAATATGCTGGCTGTGTAACACTGCCGTGCTTGTGAATTTGCAGTGGGAATTACAGGCAGTGAAATTGGGTCCACACTGCCCTGGAACAGGCTCCTCCTGGCTTCTTCAGCAGCAGGCTGGTGTGTTCCAGAGCTGGCTGCAACAGCAGGTGCTGGAGAAACACTGCTCTGATGTGTGAATATTGGTGTTGCAAAAATGGCCAAAAGCTTGAAAACATCTGTTTTGTATCCTCCGTCATATTCCTCCTTCCCTCCTCTCCTTTTTATCTTTAATTTCTGTGATTTCTTTGGGTTTGGTGGGCTCAAATTTTAGTGAGTGTTAGCATTGTCTTCTCTGGGTGTCTGCTGGGAACTTTCTTAGTCCTTAAATCTCAGAGTAAGGGCTCATTAAGAGCTGAGCAATATCTTGCATTCCTGCATTCATAGCCATTGAACATTAAGAGATTTGGCCATAAAATAAAACTAAATAGTGGTTTAAACAATCTGTATGGAAGCTGTTTTCCTCAGGATCAAATTTAACTCCTCTCTTATATTTAATGAATATTATTTTGCCACTTTTCTATACTGATATCTATGGAAAATGATATAGAAAAAAAAAGTTGAGTCTTCTAATTAAAAATTTAAAAGCAGTGTATCTAGAGGTCTAGCATGTTCTATATCCATCACAACAATCTGCAAAAACAACAACAAAAAATCCTTTTTTCTGCAGGAATGTCAATTTAAAAGATGACTAATTTCTAGGAAGACTCATTTAAAGAGATAAAGGATTATGTAGTCTCTAAATATTGATCCTTTGTGTACAAATATATGTACTTTTTCTCCTACTTTGTCAGGAAGATTTGGATGATGATGTGCAATATTAGATCATTGTGTAGAAGGAAGAGCTATTAGCTTCTTAGTCATTGGGAATTACATAAATTCAGTCTCTGTGCTTAGTGTGGAGCGTGTCCCACATAAAAACTCAGTGTTGATATACTCTGGCTCTACTGTGTCGCTTAATAAATAGATTTTTTTTATTTTATTGTTACAGTGTTATTCTCTGTAAAAGTGTTTTCGTTTGCTTTATATGAATTGAACATTTCCTCAAGTCAAATTGCCCAAGCAAGTATTTTGATAGCTCATGCAACGGTGCTACAAATTTCAGTCCTATGGAAAGGTGTGAGAGTATTTCAGAGGTCTGTGAGGTTTTGTTTTTATTGATAACAGTGGTAGCTCTAGTTAAAGCTAGATCGAGGCAACCAGGTTTTTTTAACCTCTGCAAGGTGATTAGGCCTTTCAAAAAAATTGGGAGTGATAAGATAGAGGATTCAGTGTTCCATTGCTTAGTCCTGAGCTGTGCAGATTGCAGGGCTGAAAGCTGAGGCCCGTTGAAAAGGTGACTGTAGCATAGAGAATTTTAATTTCAGATAAAATAGCATAATGGTTTATGCTGCTCTTCACTCACAGTGTCAAATGTCATTAATCTTTGTGTCAGTTTTAGAGGTTTAGGAAAAGCCAAGCAGCTGGTTACAAATGCAGCTGTTTAAGGAAGGGCAGTGCCCAGATCCTTTCCTCTGTGATAAATTTTATACAAATTCAGCACCACTATTTAAGCAAATAACATTTTTTTCTTTTACTATTCTGAGTCTTACTGCATTAAAATATTCATAGTTTGAGAGGTGAGAGAAATCCAGATTACAAGTTTTCTTTATGACTAAATATTCTAGATCTCCTGAATCATATAAACCCTTTTATTACAGCCGGTCTGTAAAGTGCAGAGCACATCACCCTTCCCTGAAATGGAAGAAATGCAGAAACCTACAATGCATCAGGAGAGGGTTAGAGATTGATGAACTCAATATCTGAAGAAAGTACTGAAACATCATCATGAGATCAAAATGAAAGGGCAAATAAAAAGAGCTTGGGTCAGCTTTTAAAATGTAATATTCTTTGGCTAAGATCCTACTTCTTCATGCTTCGATTTAATCTGTCAGGGCAAAAGGGCAAAGGTGCACATGATTGCTGGGGAGGGGACAAGATGCATGACAGAGCAATTTGCTGAGTTTCTCTAGATGAGTGTAGACAAAGCTTGCATGTCTTTGCTCTTTGTCTCTCTGACAGTAGCCTTTAACATGGGCTTATTGTTCACTTTTTGGGTCACTGAAAGGCATTTATAAGGTATTTGTGGTGCAGAAAGCACATGAAACTGTTTTCTAATTTGTCTTAATTGCTTGTCTCGGTAAATGGTTAATTCCCATTTGTACGTGCTCAGCAGTTTAGAAGAAAGGTGTTTGTTCATATTTGAAATCTCTGTAATTGCCAGAAGCCCTCGGAGGTGTTGGTGGATGATCAGCTCCAGAGCACCTAAACCCCTTTACCTTCGCTTCTCGCACTTACAAAAATGCTGGATGATTATTTTATAATTTTTACCACTTCACTGAAGTTGTACTCAGTCCTTTTTCTGTTTGGAGCAATGTTTTTGGAGATTGTAGTTCTTGATTTCCTTTGGTGGCAGCGTGTGTGTTAACCCTTTGCTGTGCTGTTGAAACCTCGTGTACTCAGATGGGCCATGGAGTTACCACCCAGTACATGTCTCTCTCCAAGTCAAGGTTTTGGTAGCCAACAGAGGGAAATGTGTGAGCACAGACATGTGCCTAAAAATGTTCTGGTTTGGCCAGGATGCAGTTATTTCTACACCAGGAGAGAATTCCAAAAGTCTTCTACTGTTCTGTGCATTACCACTAATATGCATAAGTTCTAAGGAAAATGGAACAGTGTTGGCTGTGTTGGCTTTTCAGGCTTGTAAATCGAGTTATTGATCCTGCAGCTGATTATTCCCAAACAGAAGGACTTTCCAAGCAAGGGCTTTCCAACAAATTTCAGAAATTTGTCAGAGATTGAAGTCCACAAAAAATATCTTCTTGGTTTAAAGACTTAAATATCTTGGTACACTTTACAAAAACGGGTTAGAGGCTTTGTGTCTCTAGGTTGATTTCATTCAGCTATACTCTGCTGATACTGAGAGAAAATGTCTTGCAAACCTAAGTTTGCCATTAGCTGGGCAAACATAATGTTTTAAATACATCTTGCATATTACAGTAGTGTTTGGTAAATCACTCATAGTTGCAACAAGTTTAATTTTAGTAAGAAATGTCAAGACCACGGGTAGGCATAAAACCAGAGAAACTAAGACTTTACAATGTATTTGGACAGTTCTTAAAGGCAATCTTCAATCTGAGTCATTCCCACTGCATTTCTGAACAAAAGAGGAACATGACTAATGAGCCTACAGTAGGTCCAGGTTTGTATCATCATATTAGGCAATGAGTGATAGGAATTTAAAGGAAATTATTTAATGCATCACTACTCATTCTGGATCTGAGTAGTGATTCCCAACAGCCAGTGTAATCATGGCATGCAGGACATCAGTTTGCCAATACCTCAGACTCTGGGAAAAAAGCACCACTCGTTGGTCAGACTTAATAATCATTTTAGAGTCATCGCCTCTGCTTTTTTCCCTGGTTTTAAATAATTGCCTTTTGAGTGTTCCACTTGCTTTATTTGAAGAGAAAAGAAACACATTAGGAAGCCCATAATGCTTTGGACTGCTGGCCTGAGACAGGCAATGTCCAGACATAGAGAAGGACTCGAGCAAAGGTCAGCACCTGAGCAGTGCAAGCTGCAAAGTCACTGAGGGCACCCAGGGCTGAGGCTCAGCAAGGAATCCTGATATGAATGTTTACCAAGTGCCAGCCAGAGTTTGGAACCATTTGAGCTCAGCAATGCTTCCCTTATCAGGGAAGCATTATCCCTAATTCTGGCTTGAATTTTTCAAGGGTGTAATTCCACTGTTTTGCCAGACATGATGGCGTGTTTGTAGCCTTGGAAATTTAGGAGGAATAACAAATGTTAGAGAACTCTTAACCTGCTGGCTTTGGGAGCAGCCCTAATGTTTGTGAGTGTGTTATCTAAATTCACTCTGCTCATGCACGTGCCTGAGCCAGCAGCATCACCTGATCTGTGCCCATGGAGACACCCTGCCTCAATGCCCAGGAGGAGCTGGGCCTGAAGAACCTTCCCTGTTGTTTCATTTCTTTATTTTACACTGGCTGAAAGCATTCCTGTGATTCAGGACTGTTCCAGCTTAGCACACACAGCTCCTTAACAGAAAAGCAAAGAACTTATTTCAAAATCATTCGTTTGCAGAAGTCACGGGAGCAACGAAAACCAGTGTTGACATTTAGATCTTTTAAACAAATGGAAATTATGTGGAATTTTTGTTTTGCCTTCTAGTGTTTTGTGCTGCATCATAGGATAAATCAGTATCTAAGATTTTAAGTAGCTCTACTGTTTGTTATGTCTTTGCTATTTTTCTATTCTTTTTGGCATTCCTTCCTTTGCTTATGCTTTTGTTGATGTTTATTCTGATTAGTTTAAATGATAAATAGTTTAAATGGTTAAAACCCTGGCTTTATCCTTTTAGATGGCATTGCTTATGGAAGAGTAGGAATAGTAATTGTATCTATGCAATGCATTGAGGTAGTTTGTATTTAATGTCTGTGACAATACATTCCTTTTCCAAAGGAAATGAGCCGTGAGCTTTCTGTGGGAAATCTGTTCCCGTGTTCAATGGGACTCGATGGAGAATTCCCTTTTCAGGTAGCATTTCTGCTATACTGAGGAGCATGAAGCTTTGAGATGTTTCTGCTCCTGACATTTTGCAAAGGCTGAGAAGGCTGTTCTCCATGTACATATCCAGTGATGGAAGGTGCTAAGATTCAGGGTGGTGCTGTTTGTTTATTTGATTTTGTTTTTAAATGAAAAATAAATGGCGTTGTTCCATCCTTTCTGGGTCCAGTTTCTGGTAAGTTACTGGGATCCTGTGGCTGTTACTAACGTGGTGTGTCAGCACCCTGTAGATCTGATCACATCTGAACCTCTTCCTGGATGGTGCTGTTACTGATTTTAAGTCATTTTGTCTTCCCCTCGTTTGTGTCTCTGTGTTGGAAGATTTCTACCTGCAAAACTTACACTAGACTTGCCTGTAAACATTTTCAGTGAAATGTAGATACAACCCAGCTTTTCTTAATTCCCTACTTTTTCCTTAATTTAAAACTTTTTTTTTTTTGTGGTTGCTTTTGACTGAAATATAAATAGGGTAGGGTATCCCTTTTACTGTCAGGATTAAAGAACAAAGGAGAACACTTAATCCAAGATAATAGTTTCCTTTCATTGGTTTTGTGAGATATGCTTCAGGAAAACATTTGTTCCTACACAACCTGTTTCATTCACTGGAGAATATCATATCACAGGCAGTTGGAGAGAATGCATTTGTCAGCAGCACACTGTTCATTCCCTGTGAACTAAAGGGTTTTTTTTTTGTTCTTGGTGCCTGTCATTTGAAGGGGGAGTTTGAGAAGAGTAGTAAAGCTAAAATTGTTTTGCATTTTTTGAAGTGAAAATACTCATTTTGATAAAAGCAAATCCTCCACATCCGTAGCCTACATAAACCATGTGTAAACTGTCTGGGTTAAATCATCCAGTGCCCAGGATGATTTCTGCAGGCTTGCACATCTAGAAGCACTGGCATTCAGTTACCCAGACAAAAAAAAAAGCATTCCCAGAGGGGCAAAACCTGGCATCACAGAATACCCAAATCAAACATAGAGTTAGTTAGTTAGCTGATACAAAAACACTTTTTCCTGTTTAAATATTTATTCCAGTTTATGTGCTGCTAATAGTACGCCTGTTTTCTAACTAGCATTGGGTTTTTTGTTTTCAGCTGAAGATGAAAAAAATAACTAGCCTGGGTTTGAGCAGTCATTAGTATTGGACTTGTTTGTTTTGTGGACAGAGTAAGAAAGAAAGATGAGTAGGGAAGCTGAAGAAGTTATGTTCTTAAGACTCACACACAGTAACTCCTTGCTCTCCTTGGTCATATCACTTTGTCTGTGACTGTGGGTTTTGACAGTCTAGTATTGGCTTATTTTATGGTTATGAGCTGAACAGAAGCCTCCCTTTCCTCGTATAAATAAATCTGAGAGCTCCTAAAGAAAATAAAAATCTATGTAGCAAAACCGTTTATAACAACTTAACTTCTGACAGTGAGGGATCTCTGTCTCCAGTGAAACACTGGTGGCTGATTTGGTTTATTTATTCATTCATTTGCAGACAAGAAAATAATGACAAATTATGTGAACTGGTCTGAAAACTCAAGTTTGTTACCCCCTGGCATTTACTTTGCATTTTTCAACCCACTTTCCAACATTTTCCATTTCTGTAGGAGTAGTTGAACTTAAAAAGTAAGTGGCAATTGATGTACCAAACCTGCTGTAGTGTAATTTAGGTTATCCAGTAAGTCAGGCTTCTCTCTGACACTGGAGAGATGGCATAGCATGTATCAGATGATTAAAGCCAGTCTACTGCTAAGGCTTGGATTGAATGTTGTGCATTTAAAAGCAGTGTGCACGCAGAATATTGCCTGAAAATGTGGAAAAAGTGGATGTTACTTCATAACATTAAAGGAAACAAAACACGCTCATGTAATTAGTACCCTAAGGAAAGGAATCAAAGCTATGTAAGATAATTAAAAAGGCTGGTGATAAGCACAGCTTCTGAACTAGTTTGTTGTGGATGCACTTTTTTGATTTCTCGTGATGGCTACGTTCTTGGAATCTCGTTTGAGAGGTCAAACTGAGTCCCAGGTGCTTATCAGGCTCAGACAAATAACAGCTGTGTTATAAAAGAGAAAATAATGCAGGGAGGAGAGAGGACAAGGACAGAAAAGTACATTTGGAAAGGTCAAGGATATTCTCACAAGTACTGGTGGCCAGTTTTCTACTGATTTGTATTTTTTCTGCTTTAAGAGTGTTTGCTTTATTGTGTCGTAGAAATAGTACCAAATTTAAAATAACCTATTCTAAAGATAAATAATAAAGCCGATTATTAAGGGTGGTATACTCTTAACCTTATCTTTAATTTACGAAGATCATAAATCTATTTGAACAAGGGCAGGACCACTATCTAGAAAGCAGCTGTGAGAGCCAAGAGCTTTGGGGCTTTTCCAGCTGGTTGTTCTGGGCTGTGTACCAGGTCTGTGGGAAACAGCAAGAAATGATTTTCTGGATCCTTTCACAGCAGAGTGACCCCTTGATCCAGAGCTGCTGAGAGGGTCTTCCCCAGCCTGCCACGGGTGAGCCCTGAGTCTCACAGCTCTTGCTCCATCCCGGGAGATTTGTTCTCCTTTCTTGGATCTGTGCACAAATGGTGCTTTTTGATTTCTTAATTTTTATTTCTCTCATTATCCTTTGTGAAATACGCCGTACTGAAACGGTGTTTGAAACACTTGTGTGGCAAAACCTCATGAATGTCATTTTCAGTGAACGTTTTGAACAATACTGAAGCGATTTGGAAACACCTTTTAGTGCACAAATTAATTTGCAATCTTGCTATTTTCTCATATATGAAACAAGATTTTATCTTCTTATAGTCCACGTTTCTCTAAAGCAGAAGTTGTAGTCAGTGATAAAAGGGACCAGGAAGTGGCAGCTGGGAGTTAGAATGAACCATCTCATGTTTTTCTTTTTATTTTAACTTAATTCCTATCCAAGTTTGTTCTTGTACTTTTAAACCATATCCTTCCTGTTATCAGTAGATGCTCCCTAATTAAAAAGCTTCTAAAATGTAACATAAATTAAGTACAGAGGAAGGAGTCAAGAATAAACAAATGCTTATAACTAGCTTGCTGTGAGTCTGGGGAGTAGCTGGTTTGCATGGATGGTTGAATAAAGCTTAAAAAACATCCATGCTGTAGATGCTGAGAGGAAAGACTTGGAGAAAGCTGGATTACTAGCTGAGATAAAAGCCCAGTGTGATTCAGGAGCTGGAAATACAAACTGCATTGTTGGCCACGTGTTCCTTGCCTTTCCATCTTAACGATGGCGGCGTGAGTGAATCTGGGTGTCAAAACATTCCTTGAATTTTCTCAGAGTCAGAGGTGGCAAGTGCCTCTTTCTGCGTTGTCCAG
>VZTB01003910.1:0-18736 GCA_013397245.1 Thryothorus ludovicianus | reverse complement strand
ACAATTAGCATCAACCCAGGACAAAGGTTGACCAGCTTGTTAGCCATTCCTCCTCTTAGCTCCAGATGTGGTGGGCTCAAGACAGCTGGCTCTTGGTAGACCCTTGCTTAATTTGATGGATCCTGTGCCTTGGGCAGCCGAGGTCCAAGATCTTGGTTTGTTACATCTGAAGCAGCAACAACAGCAACACAGCACTGGACATCTGAGCCTCTCCTAGAGTCATAAACCTCAGCTGCTAGCTGGTTTGATTTTAGTCAGACATATATTCCTATTCAGTTTTTTCTTTTTTTTTTAACTTGCTTTAATAAAAAAACCTGTAAACTACCTGGTATTTATTTTAGTATTCACCAAAGACATTTTAATTGTTTATCATTTATTATCTTCCTTAGAGGTAAAGGGCAGTAAGGTGTGTGTTCACAGGAGTTAATTTGATGCCTTTGTCACCATGCTCTGAACTGTCCCCGTGGCAGTCAGTAAATGGCAGTGCCCAAGGGTTCAGCCGTGTCTGGGGAGCTGTTGGTGGCACACGAGTGTCACAGCCCTGGTGCTGCACCCTTGGCACCCCCAGGTACCCACCTCCAGCGAGCAGCAGCACATGGGCTCATCAAAGATTTATGAATTTGGGGGTAGGCACAGCCCCAGGTGATAGAAATGGACAACACACACCAGAAAAGCTTGAGAAACAGGCTGGAAGCTTCTGACACTTTATGTTGTAAGGGACAGAGAAAAGCAGGACAGGAACACTTTCACCAGCTGCCAGAGGAAAGGAAGAATGACACTTCATGCTGGTTTTGTCAGAAAACTCTTAGTGGAGATGAATTATAACCTCACTAAACCATACCCCCCACTGCTGCCTCTGTGTCCAAGACCAAAGATGTTGTTGTTGGGAAAAAGTAGTTGTAGGGTCTGATTCTTTTCATTATCCTTTTCTTTTGAGACAACAAAAGAGCACAGCTGTAAACTGATCTGATGTAAACATCTGCGGAGATAAATATTTTTGGTATATTTATTTGATCTCAGCCTTTAATCTCTTGCCATTTTATTAGCATTTGTTTATAATGTTACCACGTTCCTGTAAGGACTCTCGCCCTTACAGGCATCCATTGCAATTTCCTAAAAGGATGCTCAGCTCCACCACAGACCATTTTAGATTTGGAACATCTGTGATTAGTTCAAATTTCTGTCCTAGTGAACTTGTCAATGTCTCTCTGAGAAATAATCTCATTCTCATGTTACTGACTTCCTTTAATTTGAGTCTATGTAAAATTATTCTAGGTAATAAGGATTTATTAGTTGTGCAAAACCACTAAAGACAAAATCTTAGCAGTAACTTTGAAGTTAAATGACATTTTTCCAACCAACTTATAAAATAAATCCTACAAATACAGTTTTATAATCAAAATGCTGGCAGGACTTTATTCATGGTTGCATAAATACCACTGCTTAGATGTAGCCCTGGAAGTATAGAGCTACCTGTTTGTAATTTTAGATACAGTTATATAAATTTGTTCTGTTTGTGTCACGTAATGAAGTGAAGCAATGCTGCAGGCAGTTAATGAGGTTTGCTCCAACTTATAAATATAATATCTGCAGAATTCTTCTGCGTTATGTTGTGGCATTAAAATGTTGTTATGCAGTACTGCTACTGACATTGTTGCTCCTAACAATAACATCAAAATGGGTGGTTACTGCTATTTATTTGAAGTGGGGGTTACATAATTTTTTGTGGAGGGTAATGTCCTTTATTTTAGCCTGAAAAATGTAATTTTTAGTAACGTCTTTACTCTGAAAGACACAGAATGTATTTCCTTTTTGAAGATTGCTATCTTCCACTGACAGTCCTTTCTGAGTGTCAGTTGGGCTTTTTTTTTCAGGGGCAGGGTGTCAAGGGGTCTTGTAACATCTGGTGTTGTGATCCTTCTGCTTCCCCTCATAGAGCGAGGCACCATTTTTTTCATTTTTTTTTTTCTTTTTCAGTTTCAGAGGCACAACAATTCCTTGGACAAAAAATGTTTAGGTGCAAAGTACATTTTCATGGGCTGGAAAGACATTTTTCTCCTGGAACCACCCCATTTTACTGCTAGCTGGCCAATATTTAGTATGAAGTCACTCTTTACATGACAAACACATCCCACCTCCTGTGCCCATCTGAATTTCCAGACCAGTGGTGAATGGTGGATGCTGGGTCTCGTATTTCACACTAGGAAATCATGGACTTGCATAAAATAGATATTGTCTGGGATAGAAGAAAACCTTACAGGAAGGACAATATGTTTAAGGTGGTAAAATACCCTAAATAATGTTGTGGTCATGTAAGTTGGGTTAACCCTGGGAGGAAGGGAGAGGCAGAGTTGCTGTAGGACCTTGAGCTGGCCAAGCTGGGAAAGGGATCTGTCTTGTGGCACAGCCATGAGACTCCAAAAGCCACATTGTATTTGGATGTGAACTCCAGCCTCTCACATATTACACAGAGAGAACTGGAAGTGATTAGGCAGGACAGGACCAAAATAGAAAGGTCTGGCAGACAATTTCCCCTTTTGTCCTGGCTGGCAGCTTCCTGCTCTCCGTGTCGGTCGGCTCGGTGCCCTTGGATAACAGCAGGGTGATGGGAGGAGGTTTTGGAGAGCTGATTGCTGCTGTGGGAGCCTCTGCCACACATTTGGGCTCCCCAAATCCTGCTGCAGGTCCCCCCTTTCCTGTGTGCCTCACCCAGCCAGGGAAACCCTCTGCTGTGGGGAGGGACCAGCCCCTTCCAGCAGAGAGCCAGGCCCCCTCATGGGGACAACACTCGGTGTCAAGAGGCTAAACAAAATGCTGCCTCTCCAAGTAGATTCCTTTCAGACATTAGATATAGAGAATTTTAGACTTTTTGTGTTGGTAGGAAGTGATTTTTAAAGATATGTTGTATTTGATTTGAGGTTATGGAAAATGTTTCTAAAATTGAGTAATAGCACTGAGACTGTGAGGGTGCAGATAAATAGAAGTGTGTTATATCACAAGGTGAAAAATTTAGAATTTAAAGTAGTGAGTTATAGTAATATATATATACCAAAATAGAAAGTTTAAAGTGTAATCTTCTTCTTCTTCTCCTTCTTCTTCACAAGAACCAGATAAAGCAAAGGGGTTTGCTTCACATTAGATAAAATGAAAGATTGGGAAAATGGCATTTTCTGGTGAAAAGCAGCTTTCAGACTGTAAGAGTTTGAATTGTTATACAGTAGGATTACTCCTCAGATTTGGATTAGATACTCAGATGTGTGTCAAAATCAGCCTCTTCTCATACGAGGGTTGTGGTTGCTCTTTTCTGTATTAAATCTGCTGTTCTTGACTTCTTCTGAGGATACTGGTGCCTTCTGGAGCCTGCCTGGAGCAGAGCCCAGCCAGAGCCAAAGGATAAAGCAGGGATTTATTAAAAGGCCTCGCTGGGTACACCTGGGCAGCACAAGAGCCCAGCTGGGCCACACCCAAGATGCCCCAAAATGGTCACAAAATGGACATCAGGTCACAAGGTCTCACACTTTTATCAGTTCTGGTCCATCAGCACATTGGAGTTCATTGTCCAATTACAGCTCCAGGTTATGAAGCTCCATCCTCCTTGGCTTTTCTTCTCACTTCATTTGGTTTTATTCTTGGGCCTGAAAGTTGTCCTTTGGTATCGAGCTGGAGAAGGAATTGTTTTTGTCTCCCTACTCTGTGAAAAGAACTTAGTAGTACTTAATATGAGACCTAAAGCTACTACCCACCAAAACAGCACAGAATCTAAAAGAATATAAAAGCTATCACTTTAAGGCATCAATACCTGTGCAGTGCCCCAGAGCTGCTGGAGCTGGCCTGCCCTGAGGGATGAACAGCCAGGATAAACTCACCTCCACTCTGGGCTGCCCTGGGGATGCCAGCACCCCTGCCCAGGTCTACCCTGCAGCAGAGGCACAGCAGCACAAGCTGGCTGCTGAACTGAGTCCCAGTCCCTGTGGTAGCTGGTTTTTTTCAGCCAATAAGCAGCTGTGTGTGTCCCACACACCTGTCTGCAGCTCCCTTTTATCACAGACATCCTCCTCCAAGAGCCTTCTGCAGACCCAGTGCTGCCTCATTTCCCAGAGAACCTTCCCCAGATTCTGTGGTCCCAACTTGCATGATTATGAGTGAATTCAATGCTGTGAACTCTAATTTTCATGTCAAGTGTCTGATCTTCACACATCAGTGAATCTGTGCACTTTCAGAGTTTTCTCGGCCATGGTTTTGGCCTGTATGTGTTTTTGGGAAGGCAGACATTCTTCCTAAAGTTTCCCAAATATTTTATTTGGTTAGTTTATCATTTTGTTTTTTGGGTTTTTTTTTGGTCATATGTTATACAAGAGTGATCCTTACCAAAATAGAGTTTTGGTAACTGGAGAGATAGAATTTCATTGCTTCATTGTCAATTTCTGTGTCTGGCAGCTTTGTTACATCTCTGATCAGCAAGACTTTTGCTCCAAAGCACATAATAGAAGTTATCTCTTCTGCTGCCCCTTACAAATGGCTCCAGATTAAACTTCCAGCACTGTACCTTGCTGAGGACTATGAGAGAGCATCACTGTGCTGATACATCCCATAGGTGCAGCTCCCCCAAAGTGCTGTTCATGGAATGAAGCATTTCTGCAGAGGGAGCTGAAGGTGAGTGGGTTGTAGAAGGGAGAGAGAGGATTTAGGACATTTCTACTTGTTGTAAATGAAAAATTTGCCTATTGGCATTCACTGGCCTCTTCCTTGGCTCACAGAGAATATTTCTCTTCTGTTGTAAGGCAGTACTGTGGAGCTCCTCATAACAAATCCATCAGTGATCCCAAGTGTTATCATTTGTTATATTTCCTATGTTCCCACTACTTAACAAATTCTCATTATTCCTTAATTGCCAACATTTTAAAATGAGGTGTGGAGTTGTGAGACAGAATATTCCGGCTCTTACATAGCCTTTGAATCATAAACTCGATAAATGTTTTTTTTTTAGAAAGCAGAAAAGAGAACATTATCTAAAGAAAGAATTGCACTCATGGGCTCTTGGCAGCAACATGTGGATTGCTTGCTTTTATACCTATGAAACTGAATTTCAGAACATATTTGTTCAGTGTATACCTTGTTTATAGAGCTTTTCAGTTAAAATTATCTACCCAGATGTTTGATCATCAAGAGGAGGCCAGTTTAAGCACAAATTAATGCAGTGGTTGGTTATTAGAGTGTTTAATTCTCAGCAGTGGCCCATTATAACAAGTTTTGTGCCTCTGTCCAATATAGTTAGGTGATAATTAAAGAGAGGGTTAGCTTGTACATTGGAAAAGGAGAATCTGGTAAGTCATAGCATGGAAAAACAGCAGGAAAAATATAACTTCATGTAATACATAGGATTGAATGAGTTAATATTTACTGACTGATGTTGAATATGGCTCTTCTACCTTTGCATTATTAGATCTGTCTCCAGTTTGTTTCCAAAATGTGCCTGCATGCATTTCTCCTTCCAGCAGAGGTGAAGCCTGCAGCCTTGGCTCTGAAAGCCCTGGGCTCTGACAGGATCAGCTCACAGAGACACCTTGGCCTGTTTCAGAGCAAGGACTGTTCTTGTCAGTGTTTCAGTGCCCCATTAAAGAGAGAAGAGCCTTGCAAACCAAGAACAAAGTGAAGTTCAGACTAAAATCCAACCAGTTCACTTGAATGCCTTTTTTTAATGGCATTTTAAAATTTTTTTTCCCCACAGCCCATCACTCCATGCTGTGGGGGAAGCCTGTTATTTTCAGCAGTCATAGGATGTACAACCTTGTGTCTGGGGCATACGTGCACTTCCATATTTTCATTGCAAGGCATCCAGCATGGTGCTTCAGCATCCCTGGATCATCAGGGTCCTGTAGCTCTCTAGATCTCCTTCCATATGAGGCTCAGTCTGTGACATTTTTCCCTAGTGGAAGGTGCAGAGCAAGACAAATGGCAAAAGCCATTCTTTTGTTGGAAAAGCTGAGTTGGAGACAGGAAAATGGAAGGAGAAAGTATCTGTATAAATGTCTGCACTGAGGAAGATGAGGGAGGACAGTAAACAATGGCTTACAAGGGTTAAAAAGCAGGAAGAATTAGTATCCTGTTTCTTGGTTAATGTATCCCATTGATTTCAGAAGATCTCTGCTGCAAATTGTCTTCCTTTACTTGTTTTTCCAAAAGCAGGTGATCCAGCAGTAATATTCCCACCATCTCTATTTCTGTCTAGCCTTCAAAATTAAAATTTCCTGTACATAAAGATTCCATGTTCTGGTGTGTAAAACTTGCTCCAGCATCAGCCTTGAGTTTTGGGGCTCTGGTGCATTTTCCTCAGAAATGGGAATAGCAGTCAGAAACGGTGTTAATAAATGAGACAGAGAACATGTGGCTGTATAAACTCAGGAAAATTAAACTAGTACTACTTTTTTGTCATCGTGGAAAACCGAGTCACATGTCATCAGGCTGGCAAGTACTTTTGTTGCTTCCCTCCCCTCAGACAGATGGTGCTTCATTGCACAGCCCACAGCCAACACAGATCCCAGTGCAAGCCTTGCTATTCCCACCACAGCCTGCTGCCTCATCCTTCCTGTCCCAGCCCTCACAACTGCTTTCCACTCCACCACTCCCTGCTGTGATTTCACTTGAGACTTGCTGTTTCAGATAATAATCCAGGAACAGGATGGTTTTATATATATACAAAAATAAAAGGAAAAAAAAATCCTCAGTGATTCTCTAATATCTCCATAAGCAGTCTCATCACATTCTTTTTAATTTGTTTGTGTGCAAGTAATTTTCAGCAGGGATGTTGGGAAGTCTGAGCTGGGTTTCAGTGCGTTCTGATAGCCGACCGCAGAATTGTTTTTACATTGTCTCTTTCTTGACACGCTTTTGTCTCTCAGGAAAGATTTTGCATTTCTGTTTCACTCCAAGTCCTTCCACACCACTCAGGGGCACACCAGGCAGGGCTAATCCTACAGAAGGGATAGAGAAAATGGTGAGGAAGGAGGCAGCAATTTACAGTCAAACTTGACACATTTTTTTACTTCTGTGTGGAGGGGAGGTTCAGGTCCAGGACTTTAGAAGGATTTTCTTCACAGAAAGGCTGATCAGACACTGGAATGGGCTGCCCAGGGCAGTGGTGGGTCACTGTCCATGGAGGTGTTTAAGGCAGGACTGGATATTGCACTCAGTGCCATGTTGTAGTTATCAAGGTGATATTCAGTCAAAGGTTGGACTTGGTGATCTCAGAGGTCTTTTCCAGCCTCATTCATTCTGCAGTTCTGTGACACAGATTAACTATTTGGTTCAAATATTTTTTTCAAATGTTTCCGTCAAAGACGAAGCCCATCTCACTTGACTCAGAAAAGCAAAATTTGGAAAAAGTGTACCAGCATGTGAAAACAGTGCTCTGGGCTGGAAAATCACAGGCTGTGGTTTGTCGACAGTGTCCACATACATGGTTGGAAAATTATTCAGTTCTTGGGAAGTCTAATTTTGTTGGGTCTGATAGGGCCTTTGTGAACCTTTTAACTTCTCTCCGTATTTCCTTAAATCTGGATTTTTGTGCGAGTTATTTCTGTCCTGTTCTTTCACACTGCCCTTCCACTGACTGCTTTAAAACAAGTCAAGCTTTCCTAGCACATGTGGCTTTGCACAGCTCAGCTATGCTCCCTGGAATAGTAATTGCTTTGCCAGATCAGTTTTTTCGGAAAGGCTTCCAAACAGTGATCTAATAAACCTGATATGTTACAATATTTCAGTATTCAACAAGTGTTTGGCGAGACAAAGGATGTTCTTGGAGTCAGTATCCGAGGACTGTAGAACACGTAGAGCCTTACTGTGCTTGCAGTGCTGATTTTATACTTGGTGCCTGTAGAGTTGTTCAGGTTTTTTTCCCCACCCTCCAGTCTTTGTTGTTTCCCCTTAGTCTGGGATCTTAATTCCAGAGGTACGAGCGTGCACGTGGGGCAGGTCAGTGTTCAGAAGTGGCTTTCTCCAGCTGTGTGCTCTCCGTGCTTCTTTGCCTGCTGAGAATTTATTCTAGAACATTTCCTTCAGCTGGATGCTGAGCTGATTGGCCCTGTCATCACCTGCTGGATTCCTTCAGACCTGAGGGATTTGGGAAGATGGAACCACTGTTCAGCAAGCCCAAGTTTAGTTGTTCCTCCTCCCTCCCAGAAACGGAAGGAGTGTTTGCAAAGTAATTGATAGATAAAAAGGGGGTGAAAATCTTAACAAGACATAAATGGTTTTGTTGCGAGAGAATTTTTCTAGGAACAGATGTAGGCCTAAGGAAGACATAGGGTCTTGTCAAGGACTGGTTTTTAAATCTTTCTCTTCCTGGATTTTGTGTTTGTTGGCATCCACGTTATTTTTAAAAATGTATATGTATGTATAGGTTCTATTAAAAAAAAAAAGAAGTTTCCTGTTTTTGTGGTATTGACTGAGGAATTGACCCATAGACTTGGAAAGCCCCAAATTTTCCTGTCTCTGCTCATATATCTTATTTTTTTTTTCCCATTGAATAGAGTTTTGTCCTTTATAAGGCTTTTCCCCAGTTCTTAGAAAAGGGAGGTCAGCGATGCTAATCCCGATGAGCAGGGCCTGAGGCTGTTTCTCTCACAAGTCTGCTTTTGTTCTGTCAAGGGTCCTTGCTTTGGTGGGAAATTCTTGAATCCTTTACTTTTGCTGCCTCCAATGTCTCTGAGAAGGTTTTTAAAACCCTTTTTAAAATTGCTGTAGCTCCAGGTGGCTCTGATTGGCGACAGCACTGCTGTTTTCCCTCAGCGCCAACATGTAACAGTGAAATACCATCCCAACCCTGAAGAGCTCCTGGTGTAAGGAGAGGACAAGGGACAGCAAGCAGAAATAGCAAACAGGCCTGAAAAGCCCAGCAGGATGAAGTGAGATCATAATTTGGGGTTAGTCAGTAGCAGCTGCTGTCAAGGAATCCCTTCTGCCAGCAGCTGGAAGTGGCTGATTAGGTGGAGCTGGCCACTCCAGATTTTTTTTTGCATGCAGTCTGTAGCAAGGGAATAATATCAGTGGTAGTGAGATCAACTGAATTTCATGCATAACAGTTATTAGGATGAGAAAAGAGGCAAAATGTTTCTTCCAGATCTACCAAGTCCAGCAGAGGAGAGGGGACAAGGAGAGGAATGTGCCACGTGAGAGTGGGAAATGGCAGGAATGGCTCATTCTGTGCTTAGGGCAGGGATCTCACTGTGTGCTGGAACCCTGGACACAGAGGATTTCAGAGTTTCTGTGCTGACAGGGAATGACCCTCAAAGATACACTGCATTTGACATGAGGCCATGGAAAAGGCTTCCAAAATTGAGTGACAGCACTGAGATTATGAGTGTATAGTTGAATAGAAGCGTGTTATCTCACTGGGTGAAAAATTTAGAGTTTGATGTTTTGGGATATAGTAATATATTTGTCACAAGATGGAGGGTTTAGGCCATAATCATCATCATCTTCTTTTTCTTCTTCACAAGCTTGGGTGATTTTGTGTGATTGCTTAGAAAAATCTGCAGTGTGGGATGATTAATTATTGGGTTAGAAGTTAAAATAAATCAGTTGGCATCTCATAATTGGGTAGTTTAGGCTTAAAAAGACCTTGAAGACAGAGCTCTGTACTCCATTTCTGCTCTGGTAACTTAGTGTGGAGAAGCACTCAGGGCCAGTGAGTAGTATCTCCTGTAAAGTAGATAAGAAATCATAAACATCCAAGTCTGAACAAGAATTCTGTCTCTCTCACACTTTTAATCACGACTCTGAGAAGAAGAACCTGGTGAAGCAAAGGAGTTTGCCTCAAGCCTGGGCTTTAATACATGTTGTACATCATGTCTATCCTGGGTTTTCAGCTTTTCCCAGGAAGTGCACCAGTTTTGTTTGCCTAAGTCATTACAGGCATTTACTGTACACAGACTTAAAAACAGGGTGAAATAATTGTGTTCTAATAAAACATTTGGTGACTTTAATGTCTCATATCTAGGTATGGTTTTTAATTGTGTAAGGACCAAAAATGGACTGAATGTTTTTAGCTGGCAAACCATGTCCTGTTTTAAAATATTTGCATTAATCTACAACATATAACCTCTTTTTTTTTTCCTGATGTCTTCTGACGTTGTGAAGTGTACTCAATTTTTAGAAATAGATGTTTGAGCTATGAGAACATGACAGTGGACTGCCTGCTTTTCTCCTTTTTGTTGTGCAAAACTTCAGAGTTTGAAAACACTGACTTAGATTGGTTAAAGATGTTCTCTTCAATTCTCCTGTATTTATCAGTGCTAATATTCTGCTTGTGTAGTATGTACCCAACCCAAAATGTCATAACATGACAAGGTGGGTAATAGAGGTTCAAGATGCCTTGCTTTCTTCCCAGAAAAATACACAAGATGGTGAAATAGAAACCCAGACAAAAAATTAATTATTGGCTTTAAAACTAGAAAGGAAGAGACAAGCTACATGAAAATAATGAAGTCCTGCCTTTGGAGACTACTATTTAGCCACACATAAAAGAGTAGTGACCTGTGTTTCTTGTGAAGAAAAGATGATGGCAATTAATGTTGTTCTACAAAGCTTCCCTTCTAAAACATTTTCTAGTGAATTACAGAAAAAGGTGTCAGTGGAATACCACAGAACAAAAAAAACCAAAGTGGATTTAAATGAACAACAAATAGTTGTGATAAATTAGCACTCCCTATCATGATAAAAGTCTAATAGGGGAAGATTTGAAAAAATATTTCCCTTCTCACCCTCCACTCCTGAAGAAATTAAATAACATTGACAGTTCAGACACTTGCTGGAGAAAGCAACCTGGGTGATTAATCTGTTTGGTTCTCTGACTGACATTTACACAGCTAATTGTGTAGTGATGATGCTCCTTTAATGGGTCTGAATATTAATGGCAGATTTGGTTAAAGCTGGAACTTGTTTGTTTAAGAATATCACCGGAGAAATAAGAATGCTTCATCAACGTCAGAGTTTCACCACAGGTTTTACGACATATCATGGAACTTTAGTGCTTTTATGACTTGTAAAAAACTTGCTTGGATGTTTGACATTCTGTGCTTCAAGGAATCCTGATTGGCAGTTGATTAGCCTTTTGCTCAAGTCATTATCTTCTTCAGTGAAATTAGTTGGCTAGAAAATTGCATTGTAATTCATCAAGGGGAAAGGAGCATTTCAAAAGCTCATGAGAGTAGGATCCTTTTTATTTAGTATACAATAAGAATTATTTTCCTAGCAAGCTCTCCTAAAATGTCCTATTCATCATATTATAGCAGCTTGTATTAAGTTGTTATCTGGGTCTTCATTTCATTCTTTTCACCAAAACTAGGCAATACCTGTGTTTAAATTAGCTCATGACTAATACTCAAGGATGTGTGTACAAGAGTTTGCCTTTGAATCAGAAAAGCTCTGAAACAGGTCTTTAGAAAGTCACCCAAGTGCACGGAAAACTCCTCTCATTATATTTAACACACTGCTGGTAGGCAGATCTTACTCATTCAAAAGGAAAGGTTTTTTTTGCAAAAGCCATGCTAATAAATAATACACAAATGTTACAATAAGGTGAAGAAAATGTATTTTCAGAGCAAGCATTGGTTTTGCAAAGCCTGTAGTGTACCCAAAAAAGCCGAGACAATAGTTTTGATGAATGCTCCTCGTTACCCAAGTGGAGAGCAGGGTGCCTGAAGCACAGTGCTAAAGATGGGGAGCTGGCAGTGCTGGGGAAGATTTTCCCTGCCTTGGCTTCCCCCTGACGCCTTCCTGCCCTCCCAGGGGACTGAGAGCTCAGGTCAGAGCGTGGAGCAGCAGCCAGGGGACAGGAGCTGCATCCCTCCTGCCTGTCCCCTCCAGCCTCCTCAAGTGACACCTGCAGAGACTGAGCAGCTCTGGTGGCTGCTTCTCACCCATGTTTCTGGTGGCTGTGCACCATATTTCAATTTGATTTCCCTCCTTGCACCTGGGTTGTGGAATAGAACTGGTTTTCTGTGCTGTTGGTTCATGCAGTGTAGATGAATCTCTTTTTCTTTTTGTCTTAGTAGTTCTTCAGTCTCCATCCACAGTTTAAGGTCACCTTAGGCATTAAGAGATGCTTTTTGACACACTGAGTGTCACCAGCTTCATTAACTGCAGTTTTTTATACAATTAACAAGATTTTTTGATGGTGTTTTACTGCAAGCATGCTTGGTTTTAGATGTTTTAAAGCAGCACCTTGATATTAGAATTTCTAGTTGAATTAAATATATATTTAAGTCAAATACAGCTACATATGTACCTTATAAAATTAGCTACTATAAGTGATCATCCAGTAGAATTTAATTCCTAGCTGGCTGATAATCTCTTCCTACACAGAAGGACAAAAACCATTTTTTTCATTACATTTAGCATTCCTTCTGTGAGAGTCTGTAAGAAAACACATGTCAGATGAAATAAGAACATTCTTTGTATGTTTTTTTTAATAGCAATTAACTCAGTGGCCATCCTCTAAGTCCTTAATTAAAATGATGGGTTTGCATGTAGCTTTGTTTCCAGTATTGACAGACTTGTCTGCCCAAGACCATTTAATGAATCACCTCACCATTGAAAATATTGGGCATCTCCCAAAGACTGAAGCATCACCAAGCTCCTCTGCCTGTCTTCTCTGTGCTGGAACAGGCTTATTCATCACGCCATTCCATTTTTCACTGCATCATTATTATTGCCACTGTTTGCTGCTGTTGCCTCTTATCTGATGGATGAGTAGCCCAAAAATAGTTTGGGCAAAACCAAGTCTATTTAAATTGTATTTACTGTAAATAGTTTGAAAAAAAGAGTTGCAGAAAGTCGCCTGCCTACTTTGAAATTCAGAGTTTTGCACATTTTGTGTTGCATGTTTTGTTGTCTTTCCTCCTTTAATTATTGTTGTTTGTAATGGAACAGGTGAGGGGTTTTCCTGATGTAAAATCTTAAATTCCTGGATTAATAAAACATACCTATATTATACTCTGTACAAAATATTTGTCAGGAGGAGTAATTAAAATTAATTAGTGCTTCTGGTAAAGGTGTAATTGTGCCCTAAAGGTATTGAGCACTGGGCTGGAAGATGTTTTTAAGAGTTTCCAACAAAGTAAACAAAACAAATTTCTTTAAAAGTGAGGCTGCTTTGAGAGTCAACCCATCTCATTGCATCTTGCCTCTCATGCTTATTGGTCACTTCTTGTCTTCCCAGGAGGAGCTCCAGAGCCTCTCCAGGGATTATTATCAGCTCCAGGCTGTTCCTCTTGCTCTGCATCCCTTGCTCTGGCCGCGGGATCAATTTTGACTCCTCAGGATGGAGGGATTGGTCCTGTGTGCTCCTCCCAGCCCCAGATATTGCATTATGATATGCTGGCCCAGAATAATGTCACAGCCTTTCATTATTTACAGAAGCCAGAGCAGCAGATGATGGTGTTTGGTGTACCTGTAGTCCTTCTGCCTGAGGAATGTGAAGTACTTCACAAACAAACACGAGTTAAACAAGTGTTATCTTTCCATCACTGCTATTAAGTGGCCCTACTGGAATAATCAGCCTGCTATTAGCTGAAGTTTCTTTCTTCTGCAGTCATATTTAGCACGCTGAAATAATGGACATGCTTACTGTGTGCTCTTATTTCCTTGCTTCCCCCGTTCTTTTTACTTTGTGCCTTACTCCTTTAGGACTGGCTTTGGAGGAGGGAGCTTGACTTTTAAACAATGTTTGTTCTCTAACTATGAAACTGAAAAAAAATAAAAAAATCGTTCCATAGGAAGGCTGTTTTAATAAATTGTTTAAGAAATTGTAAGGGGTCAGGCTCTCTAAGGCCCTGTCTCAATGTGTGTTGCAGGGTAGCTGGAGAATATGCTGCTTTCTCGAATGTTTGTAGAGCTGCCAGAACACCTTTTAGACAGAGGGAGAAATAGAATCTTAAAAAATTGTTTGGCAGTTGTGATGGGCTACCCTGTATGGTTCTAAAGCTTCTTGGCAATAATGTATAACTCTTCTGTCTAGGAAAAAATATAAAAGTTGCAGACAGCTTTTATCTAACCTGACAGGGTGCATTAAAATGTGGTACTCACAGCTCAGGAGGTGCTATCTCTCCAAATGCTGCCAAAATATATTGGTGTGCCACAATACAGGGCTGCTTTATTAAACTCCCTAAACGAGAAAGTGGGATGGGATTTACACATTTCCTGCCTCACTGGCCAGAAGTACCTCTGTTCCCTTTCCTAGGGATAACCAAATATTTGTAGGATATTCACTTTACGATTCGAGACCTCGTATCGCTCGTTTGCTCGAGAGGTGTGAAGGAGGGAAACCAACAGAAAAGGGCTTTGCTGGTTGTTGCTGATGGGCATTTTGTAAACTCTGCTGTTGCTGAGTCAGGAAGTCATCTGAAGGGTGAGGGATGTCTCACAGCTACAAGGAGATGTGCTTTTCTCCGAGTGGAAAAACAATGCCAGCCCTTTCACAGCATATTTTCAATTCCTTTCCCTGGCAGATGTCAGAGTAACACCATTTGAAAAGGCAGGGGAACATGGATCATCTTCTAGATTGTAACTTTAAGTCACCAATGTCTGTCCTGGAAGAACTTCCAAAATCTGTCTTTGCAGTTTCTGCTGTGTTTCTCAACCTTCTGAGCTAGATGAAGTATTTAAACATAAATAACTTTATGTTATGTTCCCATTCTTTAATGTGATCGCTGTGCTTGACAAAGGATGTAGCAAAAAAAAAAAACAACAAAGTGCAAGTGTAGATTTATGCTTAAAATTTGTATTATTTCTTCATCTGGTAAAATTGACTAGAAGCATTACAGAAGGTCTGAAGCATAAGGAAAAGAAATCAAATTTCATTTTTTCTCTTCTTACGCACGTTAAATTCCTTTAACAATGATTTTTAAGCTGTACTGTGTTAGGTCAGGTCTGTTACTTGCCTCTTCTGGGGAATGTCTGCATATGTTCCTGAGTGTAATAACATCTCTTCTTTTTTCTATTTTATTTTTGGTAGCTTTTCTTTTCAGTAATATAGAAGAATTGCATTTATGCTCTTGGGAACTGTTAATGGTTTTGATTCAGTAGAGCACTTTTTCTATGAATACATAGCATTTATAATTTTCTTAATGTCTGTCAATTTATGTGCTAATGTTGAATAATCGAAAGTGTGATAGAGAAAACACATTTAGTTATTTAACAATGTCGTTTGACTGTAGTGTTTTAAGAAGGGCTGTATAATTATACATACGAGAAAGACATTGGCAGCACAGGTATTTAGAAAGAATTTGTTTGCTTGTTGGAAAAAGGATACGTTTGACAAAAGCTTAATTGTTGTTTTCCCCTACATGTGCCAAGGACCAGGAGCACTGCAGTTGGTGTGGGGCTTTGTGTGTTCACCCAGGCCTCTCCACATCCAGTGGAGAATGCTCCCAGAATCCTCATTTAGGAAGAGACCTCTCAGAGATCCAAATTCAGTGCCTTTGATTTTAGCTTTTTTTTTAGATTCTGGGCTGTTTTGGTGGGTAGTTTTAGATTCCATATTCAGTGCTACTGAGCTCTCTTCACAGAGCAGGAAGACAAAACAATTCCTCCTCCAGCTCAATACCAAGGTCAACTTTCAAGCCCAAGAACAAAACCAACGGTGAAGTGAGAAGGAAAATCCAAGGAGGATAAAACTTCATAACCTGGAGCTGTAATTGAACAATGAACTCCAATGTGCTGATGGATCAGAAATGATAAAAGTGTGGGACCTTGTGATCAGGTGCCCATTTCGTGACCATTTTGGGATGTCTTGGGTGTGGCCCAGCTGGGCTCTTGTACTGCCCAGGTGTGCCCAGTGAGGCCTTTTAATAAATCCCCAATTTATCCTTTTGCTCTGGCTGGGCTCTGCCCCAGGGCAGCCTCCAGAAGGCCTCACATTTACCTTCTGTGGTGCCTCGTGTATTGTATCCAATTTAGTTGTTTTTTGTTTTTTTTTAAATGTGCCTTGTTTTGTACAGTGTAAACCCATTTCTGCTTTACCCTGTAGCAGTTTTTGTTTTGGTGTGTAGTGAAGCAGTGTCTGGCCTACTGGAAGTAAATGGAGCACAAAAATTGGGGGAAAAGTACAACACTCACACCTCTTGCAGCAGGAGTGGGAGCAGAGCCATGGATGCCTAATTGACTGTAGTGATGGCTGTGCCTGTGTACACAGGATTTTTGAGTGTTTTAGCAAGAGTTTTAACTCTGTCACAAAGCTCAAGAGCAGAAGGCAATGTTTAGAAAGGACCATTAAAGAGACCAGTGGCAACAAAGGGGGAAAATTTTCCTCTCAGTCAAGGAATATTGCAAGGAATTGCTCTCCTTCCTGTCCACTGCATCGTGGGGACGATTTGTTTTGTCCTTGAGATTAATTTGGGCATTCATCCATGGAAATGAGGGTAGTGACACTGGCTACTGGGTCTTCTGGCTCATCCTAGCATTGATACACGACACAAAGCTTTAGACACGAATCTCTGCACTTCTCCCTTCCCCCTGCAGCAATCCCTCTGGTTTTTGAGGTTTGAAGGCATTGAACCCTGGGTTACATGGGTATATAATGTTACTATTAAAGCACTTCTGCATCATTTTAAGTTTAAGCATAGCCTGAAGCCAATAAGTAGAAAGAGGTTTAAGAGGAAGGAAAGGGGCTCTTTTGGAGCTGTTGTGCAATGATTTTTTGATTGTTCACAGAGTTCTGGAGGCAGACGTGGCCAAGGTCTTACAGATGAAGAGGCCGGTTGGACTCCTGAATCACAAAGACCTTTTATGATAACCAGATGGTGCCAAATTTTGGGCTAAGTCCATCGTGGAATTACCAGGGGACATTGTCTTTTTGGGGAATGCAGTTTAAATGTGTCTCTGTGTTTGACAGGGACAAAGTATACCTCCTGATTTGCTGGAATTAAAACTTAATTAGGCCAGATTTCTCTGAGAAGCCCTAACTGTGTTCTCCCTTAAAACCTGCAGGTTAATGAATAATAGAAGAGAAAGATTGAGCATGGCTATCTAAACTTCTTTTCTTGTCGCTTTTTATTCTGTACTTTTCTGGGATATCTATTTAAAATATCAAGGGAACGTCAGTAGTTCCACAAGGATTAACCCTGGCTCTAAAAAAAGTGCAAACACTGTCTCATGGAGCTGTTTTGTTGCTTTCAAGTAGGTAGACTTGCAACACTGGCTCACATTTGATAGGGAATCTGCTGAAGGTGAGAAAACCTTCAGATGGAATGATGGCCGATATTCCACCGGTGAATGCCAGAGGTGGAAGTTCAAGCCCTGATGTTCACTGAGTCATCCTGTCAGTCGTGTCCATGATCAGCCCTGTGTTTCATTAAATGTCCTGACCACGGGGGCACAGGCTTCTCTTACTCATTCACAGATAGGCAGATTACTCTACTGTGACCTGGGACTCCTTGAAGTCCAAGACTGTTTTGTCAGGGATTTCTTGTCCAACTGGAAAGGAAATATGTGATAGCATCAATCTGTGCTTTGGTTGTGCCCCATCCTATATAAGCAGTCTGCAGATTTTGAAACACTCTTACTCTGGTTTCCTTATGCTGTCTGTTACCTGCTATTAACTCCCAACACCTTGTTTAATCTAAAGGTTATTTGCAGATGTGTTTGATAGGGAGTTGCAAGTTTCAAAACACGTAGATTTCTAGAACATCTCTAAAAACTGACATCCAGAGAGAAGCTAAAGCCTCTCTTAAGCTGGGGAAGTCCAGTGAGACTCTAGCATTATATATTTTCTTGGAATCATGTGGCTGGTGTGTTTCAGATTAGCTATAGCACATGTGACTTTTACCTGGCCAGAAACTCACAAAAGTCCAGGTTGGAGGAGTGGAAGAGCTGAGTGTGAAGTGAGTGAAGAGGAGACAGAAGATCTGGGGCTTTCTGGAGCTACAGGGAGGGTCTGAAGAGTATTGGAAATATTACCCTTCATTTTACCCTGCTTCCCTCTCTGTGTTTTCCTACTTCTTGTCCATCTCCTTTACAAAGTACATAAGTTTCTCTGATAAAAGAGCTGTTCAAAACAAATATTCTTGTAATATCTGTATCTGTGCTGATATACACATAAGGCATTAATTGAGAAAGAATGTTATATTGGTAATCGATTTAAAAAAAAACCCCACGTTTATTTTTAAAAAATCATAAAGGAAGTGTAGTTCAACAGAGAAGAAAAAAACCAAAAAACTTCTTTCATAAAGTCATGAACATCACTCTTTACAGCACTACTCTATCCCACTGAATTTTATATAGTAATATTTAAAAAGTTTTAAAAAATCTTGTGTTGGAATGTTTATGTAAGGGATTTCAATGGGCTAATAGGTTTGTTCGGGCAAAGCAATACTTAAACTCCATGCCTTTGCATGTCAGTGTGAGCTAATTAAAATCATATTGTGCAATAGGTCAAGAGATCAGGAAGTTTGCCTTCTAATTAGAAGAGATAGTTATAAATAAAACCTTGTTGTTGAAAAGGAAGAACAAAACCAAGAAGAGGATCTGGATGTGAGAGAAATAAATCAGAACCCTGGGTCTCTGCTGAAGGCTGTGTTACAAATCACCCCTTTCTCTTTTGCCTTTCACTGTGTTACACAGAGAGGGAGGGACTTGAGGCTCCAGCTTGTCCCTCCTTGAGGCTCCAGCTTGTCCCTCCTTGAGACTCCAGCCTGTCCCTCCTTGAGGCTCCAGCCTGTCCCTCCTGGAGGCTCCAGCT
>VZTB01003901.1:0-51267 GCA_013397245.1 Thryothorus ludovicianus | reverse complement strand
CAGTGCAAAACTGAAATTCTGGCACGCGTGTCAAGAGAGACCAAGAATGGACGTTGATCCTTTCCCACAAATAGTATCATTGTTACCATTGACCCAAAAGTCTGACATACTACCTTCCCTTCTTCAGGTAAGTAGGATCACAACATTGGAAAACAAAGCTTTGTCCCATCAAAAATAATGACAAAACTCCTTGAATTCAATGGAACAAGAACAAGGTACTTGTTTTTTAGGAAATATTTAGCAAGCTGTTATATTTAAGATGGTTACATATAAAAATGCAATAAAATTTCATTGTACTTCATGCAACAAGTTGCTATAAATTGAGTCAAATTATATTCTCAGTTACACCCTGGCTATTTCCTAAGTCCTTTGGATTGATGTTTTAGCTTGAAATTCTCAGAACTGCAAAATTAAATCTCTAGCAATGCAGCTTTGCCACTCAGCCTTGTCTTAACCCAGAGTAATTCTTGCAACTTCCGTGCAGTTAACCTGGATCTATTCCTCTATAAAAAAGGCAGAATTCTGCTCATTTTCTATCACTACAGCCCTTCAATCAGCTATACGTGGTTTTTGTTTTCTTCAGAGGGCGGTGAGCCACTCAACAAACCTTTTCACAGTTTGTAGCTTTCAGGTGGCCAGTTCAGTTTTGTCTCTTCTTCCTTGAAAGCCTGAGTGTGAGAGGTAACTGCAATAAAAACTACAGATTTTCAGCAATACAGTGTTAAGCCTCAGGATGCGTGGTACTTGGAGAATGTGGATTGAAACTGTGGTTCCATTTTCAAGAACTGTATAGGCAATACTACAGATTCGTCAGCACACACCTCTGTTACTTTAGGTTGAATCTTTTGGGCAACAAATACTTCTTTTGAAATCTGATCTGTGGAGATAATGGAGGAAAACAGTGGGAAAGTAATAGATTTCCTATCTAGAAAAATATAGGTTCAGAAGCCAGGTTCCTATTTACCATGGCAGGAATTGGAGCAAGAAGCACCTGTGTCTTACAGTGACCAATTCACAAAGTGTGCCAGTGAGCCAGGACTAGCTGTAGGTCAGGCAGACAGGAACCTGCAGATTTTCCAGTCCCTGTTGAATTTGACAAAAATGGTCATGACTCCATGAACATCATGGAGTCAACTGATGGCCCATTTCTTGCTCTTAATTATTTTTTTTCCCAGAGAAATTTGGTCTTTTGAATCTTCTACACTGTGCTTGCAAGAGCTTAGAAAAAGCAGCAGCTCTCCATAAATTTCTGAGGGCACTCTGAATGAAATTGGCATCTCCAAAAAGAGCGTGACTTTGTTAAAAATAATAAGTGCTGGTGTGGCAGAATAACCCTTTCTCTCCCAGTCTGAGTGATTGTATCTCTCTTACAGTGAGCTTACTTAAGATAGTCTTCCCAGAATTTCACACATGTTCACACGCCCTTCACCTGACATCTTCTGTAGCTCTGTACAATGTGCTTATAGCATATTGCCACCTGTTAAAAATGCATTTTCTAAGTTGTAATGGTTATTAAGCTATACTGAAAAAATTCTTAAAAAATACTCAGGAATTTTTGTAACTTGCCATTTTACATATTGTCATTGATAAGGAAGAATACTCCTGAAAACCCTTGACTGTTTTAACCCTTGACCAGTTAATAAGAACATATTAAGAAAACATAAAGATGGAAAAATAATCAGAATTGCCTTATTTTTCTGTAATGTCTTTTACAAAAGTAGAACAAACTCACCAACAACTTTATTAAAACTAGCTAAACCAAATTTCTCTTTGAAGAGATCATCAAGATTACCACCTGCTCTCACAGGAAGTGAGATTCTCCAAAGGGATGATATTTCTTGCAGTAGAATGTGGTAAGTACTTAAGTCCCTTGTGTATCTTTCTGCACAGCAATGTACCTCAAATATTTATGAACATATTTTAGATTCTACTGTTTTCATTAATACTTTTTTAATACAATTACCTGCTTAGTGAAGCACAGTTATGGTAGAAACTGTTTGCATGGAGAATTCCTCTCTGGCTGATTAGTTTCTCACTTGTTTACGCCACAACGCAGACGGGTTTATTTCCCCAAATACAAGTTCTCTTATCTAATAGTTGATATTCTCTACATTAATATTTTTTAACTCATCTCAAATGCTAAACCTTAGAGTCATGCTATGCCAATAATTTCCACAGAGCAATATGAAAAAGCTATTCTTCTACGTTTTTTTCTTATAAATTTGAACTCCATGTACTTTTTCCTCCACTATTCACTATGTCATTACACCACTTTTCTGCCCCTTCTTATTTATTTATTCTATAAGCAGCCCTAGACTTTTCTTAAATATGTATTGAAATTTTTTTGTTTGTGATCCAGGTCAATGTCAGTGAGCACAGATATGATTCACAGCTTAGCTCTGGATGGGACCAAAGACTCAAAATACCAGAGTCATAGAAAGTACACCTATGCTGAGCTGCTCTGTGTAAGTATGAGAAATCAGTTTATTTTTTTAATTTTATTAAAGTCTGCTTTATGCATTAGAATGTCAGTCAGCATTTTCTTTGTTGTATCTGTCACCTCTTTGATACAAAATCATGGCACACACAGAGGTTTATTTTCACTAGAAATTGTTGATATTCTCCATAGTGACAGGGTGTTCAACTCCATGAGTTCCGTCAGCTATTATGGAAAACCCTCTGGATAAATGTTTCAGTGGAATCATTGCCTAGTACAATATATNTCAGTGGAATCATTGCCTAGGAAAATATATCAGACTTACAGTGAAAACTGAATCTGCCTTAGAAAGTAATTAAAATTGAAATATTCATAAGAGGAAAATGGTTCATTTGTACAATCCTTCTTTATTGCTTGTGTACTTCATTCTTTTCTTTGTTGAATTATTGCCTTCTAAGCAGGTCTTCAGTCGAGCATACCTCAGCAGAGACAGGCTGCACAGATGAGCCTTTTCTCAATAATTGTTAAAATGCTGACAAATTAAAAATATGAGATGTCAACATCTGGAAACCTAAAATATATCCAAAACCTTTCTCGTTTGTGAGAATGGTCTCAAAACAGCTTGCAGATATTGATACCCATAGCTTTTCAACTAAAAAAACCAACAAAACATTAAAAAATTGTGGAAGAGGTTAAAAGCTGATCTGTAAACCAAGAGAACGAGCTGACAGAAAAAGAAATTTATAAGATTCACGTTTATCCATGAAGAGAAAGAAAGCAAGGTCATTAACATGGAAACTGAGGGAACAGATATAAACAAAGGACACCTGTGGGTAGAAAAGAGAACGAGTATCTGTGTTGAAAATTTTTGGGAATACTTTCCCACAATAGTAATGTAGAATGCCTTCTACCAATGAACATGATGAGCTGTCTTAGTGTAACCAATGAGTGAAGTGCACGCTTTGGTGAAGGAATGTATCAAAAGGGAATATGCAGCCATAATAAAAGTTACCTTTTGAAGCCTTCTAGTTGTCACTCTTTATATGTTGTGACCATCCCAACAGCAACAAGAAATCTGGGCCCACTCACATGTGCATGGGATTTGCTGAGCACTTGAGCACGTTTGTTTTGCACTTCAAAATCACACTTTATCTATTACTTCACTGCAATCATTTTACTTTGTTGTTTTTGATGGAAAAAAGGTTAGTCTTTGCAATTAGGTGACATTTTCAGTTAGGAATATATATTCAGCAAAAGTTCACACTATGAACTATTAGTTTTTATACATCATACGCAGTTTCCCTCTTGCTGACAGAAGAAAATACCATGCATTTACACTGATTAGACTGGAACCTACAGTCAAGACCTCACAATTTGCCATCACAAATACGGTGCAAAGGGGAATGCAGGGATTCATAGTTTAACTTCATATTGGGGAGGGAGATGTTCCTACTCTGCTTCAAAAGCCTGGTTTCCTCCTGCCCTTCTCCATCCTTGTTACTATTTGGAAAGAAGCTGATTGCCAGCCACCACACTCATCTGCTTCCACTTCTGCCATGAGAGACAGCAAATCAGCCATAATTTCTCCCTTGTGATCATCAGAAGCTGGTTTACTCACAGAAGCCTCTTCTGCTTCTCTGTGAGCATTGAATAAAAAAGATGTATTCTTCCTCAAATGCTCTAGGAGCTAGTCATGGTAACAAGCATGGATTTCTGGCTCCCTAAATTGCTCATGATTTTGTGGCTTATGTCAGTGGTGTAACCCCAGAAGATGTATCTTTTACTCCATGATAGTTAAATGTTTTGAATCGTGACCAAATAACCACCTCTTAACTTCTCTTAATTCAAAACACAGTAGCCTGAGCTGGGACAACCCCTGACAGTTAACTGATGTTGTTGAGTATCACTGGAATTCCCCAGAGCTAAAGACTTGATGAAAGAATTAAGGCCAGGTTTGTTTTTCTGTTTTAAGTATTGAGGAACAACCTAAGGGATGCTGTGATCACTTAGCTACTCTGCATGTCTTCAGTCATCAGATTTATTCCATTGGATGTGAATATTTAGTGGGACAATGGTGTGGAGGGCAATGATCAATTGCATATGTAGTAGAAAATGGAGTCTACTTCCTTGGGATGAAGATTCTAATTGAACAAACTTTATGGCCCTCCATTGCAATGTAGTGACATTTGAAAATTATGAAAGCCTGTTATTCCTTGCTTTATAACTATGTTTTATTTGTCCAGGGGAAAAGTGCTGCTGGCGGTGTTGTCTTCAGGGGATCAGGAATTGAAAGCATGCTGCAGTCTCTTTATTTAGAGAACAGAGCAGGCTACTACTTCACACAATTCTGTGAGAAGTCAGGGAATAAGGTATGAATATTTTCCTACTCTGTGATAATTTAGTCCACAATTGACTGAATGCCAAGTTATAGAGGGCAGCCAGACTGAAAAAAAAGAAATGGAGAAAGAAAGATTGATGACTGGATGAATTATTACTTGTGAGACTTCAATCCCTCAACAACAATAAACTGTTCACATATATATGCAAACTAATGACAGGTCTTAACCAAGCTGTCAGATTCTTACTGTCTCAAACCTATTGGAATTCTCATTGTACCATCAGGGATAAAAAAACCAAGAGTAATAATTTTTAAAAATTAACCTTAAACTTGGCAGGAAAAAATGAGGTCTTAACCCACAAAAACCATTTTTTAAAAAGATGGGAAATCTGCTGTGCTATTACTCACGATAATCTAATTTCTTCTTACTTTTTGGGTTAGTGATGTCCAAAATCTCCAATATTTTTAAAACGTTCTTATGCTTCCATGAATCTCCTTGGATTTCTGAGACACATAATATTATTTCTTCTGTGTAGTCAGCAGATCATTCACTGTTGGGTGTAAATTGAGGATTGAATTGGAACAAGTTAGGAATATTGAGTGACTTTTCAGAAAGATTGAGTCTTTATGGGAGGTTTGCATGCAATCAAGATGGACATCTCTTTCACCACGAGCACAACCCGGAATCCAGCAGCAGTAGCAAGAAATGCCTCTGGCTTCTAGGCAAGATATGATGTTTCCAAAGCTGAATACCTTCAGCTAAAAATATTAAATATGTATACATAGAAATCTAAATAATAGAAACTTATTTTTTCATTGGAGATAGGCAACCACCCATCCACGTGTCTCTAGCCTTTCCAGATGCCAGACTCCTTTCAAAATTATTTGCTTAAAGTTTTCTCTTCAGCTGTGAAGCCTATTTCACTCATGTTCCAGGTCTGGAAGGCTACAGTTTGTGGAGCAATGTTCTCTACCTCTATCTTTTTGGAACACATCCTTTATTGGTTAGTGGTGGGTATTTTTCAGGTCTTAACCCCATAAACACATGATTAAAGCAGAGGACTTGGGGAAAGATCTAGACTTCTTCTGAAAGATCTTTTGCTGTTTGTTTGAATTTATGAAATGAGGCCAAGACTCTGGGTCTCAGAAATGCATGTAATGTATTGATAATCCCAGGACGATATTAAATACACAATATTTAATTATTTTTATTTTGATTATTGCTGTGAAATTCTATTTTACCATGGCACAAACTCTGCATGTCCATTATCAGCATCTCTCCTTTAGCACTGTCTTTATGCCACTGAAACGTGGTTACTCCTCAAATGTTAACTACAATGTTAATGATTTTAATGGCCAATTATGCATAAAGGATACAATAAAAGATAGAGTATCACTGTGACAATGCTATTAAATATGTTGTCTTTCTGCCAGGATGCAACAGAAGATTAAATCCATCTTAAATTGATTTATAATGACCCCAAGGAGCTAAATAATTACTTGCACTGGAAAGTCAATTTTTTATAAAAATGTTATTTGGGTAGCAATAACTTACAATATTTTTCATCTCTAGCTGTGGAAGAACTGTGTGTACTTTTGGTTTGACCTACAGGCTTATCATCAGCTTTTTTACCAAGAAACCCTTCAACACTTTCAAATATGCCAGCAAGCTCAAGTAAGTTGTAAATAATGTGTTTTCCTTTCAAAAATACATTTGTTCATTCCCTTCATAAATGCATTTGTTCAGTGTAAAGACTGAAAAGAAGATAGAAAATAGAAAAGTTTCCAAATCTTGACAGTCCACACCAAAGTAAATCTGTGTTGTGGACAATAAAAGAAGCTTTTTGGATGGTTTCCATGGAATTTCTTGATTCAAACGTTAAACATGCATAGTCTGATTTCCAGGCTCTGCAGCCTGTTCCCAGTTTTATCTATTATACTCAGTTTACCTAAACTCCCCTTTGCTACACTGCGTCATATTTGGAAACTGTCTGCTTAATGTTAACATCAGAGATAGCATTTTTCCTAAACCATCTAATTGTGCTGTACCATTCCTCCCATCTCCTGTGTGGGTTAGAATTGCAGTTCTCATAGTACACACCTCAGATAATGACCTCAATAATGAAAATTGGTCTTTGTTAGCTCTGATCAATTTTTATGATTGTCAGGGCATCATTATTATCTTTACCGTGGTTGTCATCCCCCTAAACAGATTTTTAGACCCTCATTTAATGTTAAGTGGAACTGATATTTCCTATGAAAGAGTATTTTAATTGAGCATGCACTTAGCCCACAGTGGTGCAGAAGGCAGAGTAGATTGATTCCATCAGGGAAATAAACTGAAACAGTGTTACAGCATTAGAAGAACAATGAGGAACTTTTAAAATCACTTTGCTAAACTTTGGTCTGATTTTCTCTATAAACCTTGTGTAGCCACATATTTCAATTTTTACTATAATAGAGCAAAGCTACCTCACATATCATTGGAACAAATATCTGTAGAGAGCAGGTGAGAGCCATCTATTTATATGACATGTTCCTGAGCATATGGACATCCTTGAATTTGTCTTCTTTTCCTTCTTGGAGGTTTTACTGGGCAAATGATAGAATTTTGCACATTTGTCCAGAATTCTCATTTGAATCAGTGTTATTTGTACAGAAACTCCAAGCAGAGGCCAAGGCATGGATTCCTCCCTCTCCTGTCTCGTACTGGGTAAATGGAACTACTACCCTATTTAACTTTTTTCCCCTCCAGCTCTTTTTATGGCCTGAGGCTGTGGGCAGTTGAGTGTTCCCTTAAGTCTGACTGTCTCCTGCATTTGTCCCTGCCTGTGTTTGGCTGGGGACCTCCTCACAGCAGATGTGCAAGTTGACCATATCTATTCTGTGTCACCATTTCCCCATGTGTCTTATTGCAGGCCAAAGCTTAGCTTATAGTCCCTGATGATTTTCATTTTGGTTTCATTTCACACCAGTTTCTATTCTTCTTGCAGTGGTTGCATGGCTGAAAATTTAAGGCCCAGGTCTTTTTTACTGATCTTATTTCCAGTGCTGGCCTGGTGGTGACAGCAGAACATCGTGCAATCAGTGTTCCCAGACAATTGCAGACAGTACATAGACATAGCCATGAAAGTAAATACATCAAAACGAAATATGTGAAACTGTTCCATTAGCATAACTAACAGCTGAAATGTAACATAACAAATCAACACATGTGCTGCAACATTTGGTATCATTCTCAAGCTTGCCTTTTAAGGTTGCAGAAAAATTATACTTGTTTTCATTGGAACACCGTAAAGAGTCAAGCTGCAACCAATCTACAGAGTCTGCTTATGGAAGGGATGCCTTCCCAAATTCTGCACTCACCTTTGGCACAAGAAGACAGTCACTCCAAATACTCCTAAGAGAATGTGAAGCAGATTCATGACACGTTTTCACATATATTTTTAAAAGACATGTAGAGACAAAAACAGTGTTCCACATGTGTGCTGCCTGCCTCCTGTTAGAAACAAGAACAAACCTTGATTGCTGTGTATCTGCTACTCATTGTTTCATTTGTTAGGCATTGCTATATCAGTTTTATGATAGAGTAATAAAATTCTTTCCAATGTATATATGCATTCACCTGAAGAAAGAAACTATAGTGAGATGAAATCTGATGGATAAGAATAATGGCAAGTACTGGTAATCATCCAGGAACATACATGGTTATTCACTGTAAACATATGCACAGGAGTGTAAACAAATTTGAAAATAAAGCCAATAAAGAAACATATGACGTTGGGTTTTAATTTTAGAAAAAGTTATTGAGAATTAGAAAATTTGATACTATCGTGGGAAATACAATATTTTAACACTAAAATCAATTTAGATTAAGAGAGTCCTCATTACTGTGGACTTTTAGGGTTAGATACAAGATTTATGCTAGTGGGAAGTGATGATGGAGGTTAAGGCAGTTTAGCCTCTCTATTTAACACCAGCCAGTGCATTGCATTCTTCCATCATATGATTCTGCCAAGCAGCTGCACAAGCCCCTCGTTTAGATCAGAGTAATACTGATTCCTTTGGGCAGCAGTACAAAGCACTTGGACTTAGATCTTTCTCACATTTCTTGCTTCACTCCAGTCATTCTGACATTGCTTATCAAACCCTTCTCATCTGGGGATGAATTCACACCAGAACCCAAGGCTTGTACAATTCCTGATTTGGAAAGCCCTAAATGAGGCCAAAGTCTTAATCTGAATTTTCTAATCATTCTGTATAATTGTGCAATTGTAAGTAATTCCAATATGCAAACACCAAATTTCTAGATAAGGCTTTGGGTTCAATCCATCACATATTTACATTTATAGGAGAATTTATAGCTGGCAGGTAGAGAAATTCTTGTGTTTTTCAATAGGAACAAAACAATGAATCAACAAAGTTTGATATGCACTTGATCTCTTGCTTCAGATTTTTGTATGAATTTAGTAACCTCTAAGTTAATTTAATGTAATTTTTCCTTTTGACCCCTTGGGAGATTAATCAATATAACAGTTTCAATATTCCACTGAGAATGAGAAAATCTCAGGAATTCCATCACACGGGAATAAAAGAGGCTATGATTATTACTTTTTATAAAATTTGTTTTGCAAACTGCATTGCCCAGTGTTGAAGGCTGTGAACAGACACTTTTCCTCTTTTTTGACATGTTTAAAATTCTCAGTTGTTTTCCTGCAGCCCTTGCAATCAAATCTGTGCAGATCTACAGATGCACCTCAACTGTGCAAGGGACACAAGCTACTTCTCACTTCTCTCCTATTTACAAGTGCCTGTATTCACTTACTTGGTCAAATCCCATTGCAATGGATTCTCATGAGAATTCAAGTAAAAAGATTCCAAATCCTCTGACACTGTAAATGTGCATCCTTCAAATGAAGAGCCCATAATGATTACACCACTGAGGATCTGGTTCTTTGAGTTTGTAAAAGTGTGTTCCTCTAGCTAGCTTAACCTCCTCTAAATTTTTGTTTCATGTGTATTTCCAGCCCTAACTATTGGTTCTGGAGAAAAATATCTGTCTTTACTATGTTCTGCTTTTGCAAGTGAAATTATAAAGACATGTTTAAAACTCTGCAGGTGAGGCAGCTCTGCAGGTAGAGCAGCCTACAAGGGCAGTCCCTAATGTGGCTATATTATATAAAATGTGGATATATTACAACAGTGTTCATGTGAGCAGATTATCAACGGCTTTTGGTCAACATTTCTTAGTCTGGGCAATTTCTGACTTGGTAGGCTGATATTTTTTGCCAGTTCTAAAGAGTAGCAAATATACTCAAGTTAATCTATTTCATACAAAATCATAGGGGAATAGAATTCCAGCCGAGAAAACAGTGGTGTTTGTTTTTATTTTATTCTTAAAACTATGCTTCATTTAAGGAACCAGGTTAATTTGTGCTAAAATATTGAGGACCTCTTTTTGAAGCTTTTAACTAATTTACAGATCCCCTGTGTGGTAAGTCATAACAGGTGGAGCAATATGGTCCTAATAACTATGAAAATGGTTAACTCCTTTTTAAAAAGGCTATTTTTAAAGATACTGCATCTTGATATCATTGGACTTGTGCCTTCTAATTTGGCTAATTTTATACATTAAATGTTTTGGATCGGACTTAACATGATATAACTGAAATTTTCCTAGCGTTAGGGCTCTTCAAAGTAACTCAACTTTTGAAATCACTGTGACCATAAAGCTGTTAAATTCTAATGCACTTAGGGATTTACTGAGAAGGGTTTAATTTAGGATAAAGGAGGTCTTGTTTTCAGGTAAGGCTCTTCCTATGGATGTTCTATTCCTCTTACACTTTGCAATTGCATATCATTATTGCACTGATAACAATCAGCATGGTAGGCACAAACCATCTTTGTTTGCAGTGAAAATGTAGCAGTGTGGAAAGAGTGTAGAATCC
Organism: Thryothorus ludovicianus; assembly: GCA_013397245.1. Classification (NCBI taxonomy): domain Eukaryota; kingdom Metazoa; phylum Chordata; class Aves; order Passeriformes; family Certhiidae; genus Thryothorus; species Thryothorus ludovicianus. Next base: position 40,544 of record VZTB01003901.1, on the reverse strand, counting down.
TGCATACACCATAAATAAAGTAGTCATAACAAGAGCTAACTGGGGGATGGATGTCAGCCATTGTAGCCCTATATTTCTCAGTGACCTCATACCAGGAGAATCTAAAGGGTTTGTTTCAAATTGTAAAGGTCCAAAATAATGGGGATATACTCTATTACTGTTTCTGTTTGAAAGAGAGAGTCTAATAAATCAACATTTAATTTAAAACAAACAGAAACATAGTTATTTAATATACTCAAACGTTCTGCCCTTGTGCTTGAAATCCAAGCACACCAGTGTTTTATTACTGGTTTATTACACAGAGTAAGCATATTATTTTCTTCTCTTCTATTGCTTTGGACATCTGCTAGTTACAGCTGGATTTTAGCAACATAGGGAAAATGACAATTATCAGAATCTTGAATTCTTCATTGTCAAACCTGTGTGATAATAAATAGTGAAAATGGACTTGTTAATGCTATCCTAAAGAGAAATTCTGATTTGTGCTACTAATCTGGTCCCTGACTGTATGTTTGAAATATATTAGACTTTCACAATATGAAGAAGAGAAAATATTTAAAAGGATATTAAATGGTTTTTGGCAGCATCATTTTTTTACTTGAGTTCTTAGCTGAAGTTAAAATAATGAAGTTTTAGAAATATATTCTGGAATATCCTCTTCCAAGATATTTCTGGAAAATAAGTGTTTTACTCTGAGTTTTCAATGTTCATTTTCATAGCATAATTTACAAGACATTTAGAGAACAAGAGTTTTACATGTGTAAAAAAAATTGAAATAAAGAGCATTACTCTGTGCTTCAAGGATGAGATACTAGGAAGAAGAAAATATCCTCCGGGTTCAGTTTTCTGCTCCTCATACATGTTGAATGGCAAACTCTGCTTCAGATAAGAAGCGTGTTGTGATTCTTTATTTTGTAAGGGCTTAGACCTTAGCTGTGCAGTGGTACCTCCTGCACAGATCCTGTACTATAGTAAGAGTCTCACCATTGTCAAAAAACTGCCTAAGAGAACCTCCACACAGAAAGAAATAATATCATTTTTCATTAATTTTAACCTCAAATTTACAAATTACATCTCTTAGAAGAAGAAGATGCCTTCACTAATTAACCCAGCGCATATTCTGCAAAACAACAGTGTGACTTCATGAAAAGTGCAGTTGCTGTAATAATTGTGGTTATCTGAATCTAAGTATGAGCCAAATAAATCCAAGTGAAAATTGCATTAACCTTTTTAACAAGTAAGAGTAAAAATGGCAGGGCGATCCATTATGTCACGAACTGAATTTAGGACTAATACTAGTTCTGAACATACAACATTGCAGGGGGGGGACAAATATGCATTAATTCTCTCCTTCAAGGGTCTGTAACCATTGAAATGGATGATGGCTAAGATACAGTTTTCTTCTGTTTTATTGTAGTTCCTTTATGCAACTTACATTGCTCCATCTGCCAATATGGATGTTGGACTTCATCAGAACAAGAAAAATATGATTTATTACAAAATTGACCCAGCTTTTGAGGACCTTTTTGACCCAGCAGAAGAACATATCCTCACTATTCTGCTGGAACCATGGATGAAGATGGTGGAAGCAGACAAATACACTTATAGAAAGGTAATATCTGGATGACACCATGAAAAATTCTTATTTCAGGGAAGAAAATCACAAGAGCATTCAGATGCAACCCTTGTATTTATACTAAGGAAGGGAGAAGTATTACAAGATGTTTTACTTATTCCTTTCTATCCTGATATGTGGAAATAGACTGAGCTTCTTGTGGAGCGCAGACTTCTCATCTGAAAGGAAGGCTTGGGCTTCATAGACTCCTTGGCCTGTGAACTGGGGAGGAACATATCTTGCTATGGTAAAACTTACCTTTGCACTCAGGAAGTTTCATGTTTCTGCAATCATGCCATTGATCAGAAGAATTTTTTTTTTATGATAGATTGCCCACAAGCACTCGATATTTTTAATGATAAGCACATAGGTGGTTTTTTAGTGTGTCAGTGCAGTGACAGTAGATATTTCTGGTGTTTAGAATTTAAGTGCAGCTACTGCTTAGCATAGAGGAAGTGTGATATGGTGATTCAGCTGTATTTGCCCCAAACACTTTTTAGATTGCTGCTCTAAAAAAGTGGCTCAGAGGTGTACTCAGTTCTAATTCCAAAATATTCTGAAAGCTTGCATTGAGCATGCTCATGGAGGTCAGAGGAGATGGCTGCAATGCTGACTGTGCCTTTAACAAATAACAGCAAGAAATGGTGATGACAGTGGTGGATTCTGTGGCTCTCTGTTCTTTGTAAACTTACCTACAAGTTGCTAGCTGTAGATCAAACTCCTTCTGGGTGCCACAATATGAGAAAGATAAGAAGCATTGGAAAGTGTCCAGAGGAGGGCTATGAAGATGGTGAAGGGCTTTGAGGGGAAGCTGATGAGGCCTGAGATCACTTGTTCGACCTCTCTTCTGGAGAGGAAGAGACTGAGGTGCTCTACAGGCACCAATCTCTTCTCTGTAGTTCCCGGTGATAGGACCCAAGGGAATGGTCTGAAATTGTGTCAGGGGAAGTTTAGGTTGGAAATTAGGAAAAGTTCCTTCACCCAGAGGGTGGCTGGGTACTGGAACAGGCTGCCCAGGCCAAGCACCAAACCTGACAGAGCTCAAGAAGTCCTTGGACAATGCTCCCAGGCAAAAGTGTGACTCTTGGGGATGGTGCTATGCAGGATCAGGAATTGGACTCACTGATCTTTGTAGGTCCCTTCTAACTCAAGATACTCTATGATCCTATGATTCTCATTTCAGTCTTTAGCATCTCTCTCTTGGAAATGGAAGGAGAAACTTACAGAGGGGAATTAGGAGTTAGAGGGCAGGAAGTTAGCTCTTTTTCCTGTTTTTCTTCACTATGACCTTAAATGAAGCATGTCCACTTTATAGGAAATATCATCACTTACTGCTGATAATTCTGTCAGCTTGTAATAACATGCCCACATTGCCCCCTGCAAAATATTTTGAAATCCTTTTGCAGAAGTTTTGTAGTACAGTATATTTTTGGTTCTACATCATGCGTGCAGGTAAGAACAACTAGATGAATAGATACCTAAAATCAAAGTTGAGAATGGTCTTCTAAGCCTGTTAGGTGGTAGCCAGTACTAAACATTTAAAAATTGAGTATAAAGACAGAAAAGAAACATGCAACCATATTCAGCACTTTGCAACCAAGGAAGTTCATGGAACAGAGGGCTTATCCATATTTTTTATTTTCATAGTCTTTGATGAGTTCTTTCCTCCCCCATGGGTTTCTGTTAAATGTTATCTTGAGTGATATATCTTCAGCCTCACTGTAGAAGTGGGTTTCATGGTTTAGTCAAGCAACAGGGGAAGAAAATGCATATCTTGATTTGTTTGCAAAACCTTCCCTGATAATTTTGCCTGGTGCCCTAGTTCTGTATGTCATAAGGAACAAGTGAACAACTGTTATCTTGTCCTATTCACAATGTTGTTATGCTCTTACAAGTTTCTTTTATATCCCACTTCAATTAGATCTCCTTTAAACTCAAGAACCCTAGACACTTTGACCTCTCCTCCTACAGATGTTCCATACCTTTGTTGCACTTATTGTCCCATCTGTATGCGTTATTTTATATTTTTTGATGAGATGCAAGCAATACTCAAGGTCTGGATGCACTAAGGATTATCCAGTGGCAGAACTGTGTTTTCTGTTGTGCTCTTTGTCCATTCCTAATTGTTCCTATCATTCTAATTGCCTTTTGACTCCTGGTGAACTTTGAGTGAATGTGTAAAATGTAAGCTAATAGCTATCTGCAGTGATTCCAAGATTTCCTTCCCAAGTAATAACTACTAATGGAAAGCCCTATTTTGGAGCTCACTGGAATGACTTAATGTTTATTATCGTTGAATTCAGCTGGCCTTTTATCACGCAGATGCTAAAGTGTCCTGCTATCCTGCAGCTTTTCACAGTCAATTTAATTTTTTGCTCTGTGGAATCATTTTGCAAACTTTGTTGTCTCCTCACTCACCTCCTTTTCCAGATAGTTTCTTAATGTTTAAAAAACAACCTCAGTGCAGGTCCCTGTGAGACTCCAATAGGAACCCCACCCCATAATGAAGGTTATTTATTTCTTTGGTTTTGATTTTCTACCTTCTACTTAATTCACGAGGGGACTTTCCCTCTCATCCTGTGATAACATAATATCCTTTAGAAACTTTGAGGAACTTAGTGAAATGAGATATAGTAATCCAAACACATCTGTAAAATATTTTCTTTGCTTTTCAACCTCTTTTCTAACCTTTCAGATAAATTATTTTCTAAACTATTTCAGCTATAATTCTTTATGACCCACAGTGCACCTTGGAATTGATTGATACTTTTCGTGAATCAGAAATTTCATGTACTTTCTATCAGACTAGCTCTAGTCTTTTGTAGCTGTGTATTTTCTGTGTACTGTCTGTAAGAGTTGTCCAGTGTCTATTGCCGGTCCACACGAGTCAAGTCATCAGCACAGCCGAGGGCTCTTATACATCAATTTTGCATCAAGAGGAGCCTGCTTTTAACGCTCTGTTTTCACTGCTTCTAGTGAAAAGTAAGAATTGAAGAGATGTCAGTTAATATGTGTGTCAGTTTATATCTCCTTGAGTTAACCACAGGATAATCTATTGCCCTTTCGGTTTGGAGGATGCGTTACTTTGCAAGTGAAGTTACGTGCGGACTTCTCAGTGCTCTAATAACACGAAGATCTTAATCCAAGCATGAAAAAACAGCTAAATCCTTTTGACTGCACAATACAAGTGTTTGTGAAGAGTTATAATACACAGTCGTAAACCGACCTGTTCTAGGAGGCACTAGAGTCTCTTTGTACTAGGTGCAGGCTGATAGTTAGGCACACTCCTTCCCAAGCACAAAGACAACGTCTGCTTTGTATTTTGTTCAGTCCCTGGCTCGACTCTTCCCCTTTGTTCTACTCTATAGCAGGACATATTTGGCCCATAATGAAACAAGATATTTTATCAAGAATTAGGTGAGTCCAAAATTGTTTATTTGGGACACGTTCAATATATATAATCTACGTTTTTTCTTTAAATGAAACATGAAATCAGGAGAGTTTCTTTTTACTGTTGACTCTCATTCTGCCTCTATCTACTTTCTCTTTAAACTTTATGAAAAATGTTCTGAATTATTTTACTATTTAATTTTAAACTATATTTTCTTTTAAGGGAAAGAATAGCCCAAAGCACTTTATAACAATGGAATAAAGTTTCATTGAGCTTGAAGACATTCAGATAACACTGTGATTAGTGTGGTATTCACATTTTTTTGAAAGTATCATAAATATTAATCTAAACATTCTCTTCTCTCTCTAGCACATAAACACTTGTATAAGATAATCACAGCTTTCTAATCTTTGCAATTGGCATGCAGATCAGCGTAAGGTACTGGCTCGATTTTGCTAAATATTCTAAAATCTGCATTCATATGGTTTAGTCAGCCAGGAGGGTCACCAAATAACTCTTTCACAGTTACTGGTTGTTTGTACATAACACAAAGAACTGCTTTAGTTACATACAGCTTCTAACTAAGTTAAAAAATGCCAACTCCATGAATTCAAATCACACAGAGTTAATAATTTAAGAAAGGGGACAAAACTGAAAGTGAGAAAGTTTTCATCATAATTGTTTAGATATTTTAACATTTTTCTCATCTCAAATTTCTCTTTCTCCAAATCTGTGGCACTCTGTCTTCTTGACATTTCTCACTGAGAGTCCTAGTTTTAAGAATTGTTTTTTGGCTTCTCAGTGGTAGTTTGACATACAATTTGCTGGTATAGGCAATCAGGTATATCTGACCCAAATATACACTATAATATATGCACAATATACACAATATATTATGTACACATTAGAATTTAGCTATTATTTGAATAAAAGTTATTTGCTTAAAGTTACAGTTAGGTTATTTAGTAGTATTCCGTAGAAATCTGCATCTGATCCTACACAGATGGGAAGTTTGTTCTACCAGAGCAATTGATGGAATTGTTTGTCACAAGAATGTGACTTCTTGTCTTTTCTAAACATCAATCTCATTATTGGCGAATGTATTCTTTTCTATCCACTGTCACTGGCAAGGTGCCCATGTAGTTCTCCATCTTTCTATAATGTGGACTGTAGGGGTGATACAAGATATTATTTTTATTAGGTGGAGTTGGTGGAAGAAGCTCGACAGCTGGACTCCGTGTACTTTAGAGAGCTCCAGGCTTTGCATCAAGTGAGTAGTTCCAAGAAGGATGAGGTAAGACAAGTACCTACTAACAAAAACAAACCCTTTCTGTCAGAGAGGGTTCACACTTTGAGAATCAGCAATGAAAGACTGACCAGATGCTACTTTGGAGAAGCAAATAGTCTGATTTCTACCATTCATTTTGGGGACTGATTGACAGCCATTGTGTTAATTAGTTACACAGGTCTTCTGTCAGTTCCATCAACATCAGATCCAAAGTCTGTGGAATGTATTTTGGGCCCCTACTCTTGAGTAAATGCCTCCATTTCAAGTGAATTACAGGTATATATTAGATTATTTGATTATGGAACCTGCAGACACTGATAAGTTCAAAGCAAACATAGAAGTAAAGCTTACTAGGAGCTGGAGCCTTTACTCAATTTATTTTGTCAGTGATTAGGAGGCTATTTTACAGAGATAGGTTATCTAATGCAAGGATTATTAGACTGAGCAAAATACAGAGGTGAAAAAACCAGTTATACAAGCAAAATAATTTCTCCCCTCAGAGTACTGTTGCTGACACGGGGGCTCTCAAAGAAGATCAGCAGTTGCATCAAGCTCCCAAAGAATTGGCAGGTCCTAATCTATCTGACCTGATCCATGACAAAGAGAAGTTAGAACAGTTCCGGGCTTTTCTTAATAAGCATTCTGCTAGGTACGTTTCTTCATTATCTTTATTTTACCTGTTTCTAAGTTCAGAAGAAATATTTGCTAATGATCTTGGCTATCTAAATGTTAACAGATTTTAGTCTTTTAAAAAATGCTTTTGCATATTTATGAAACACAAGCACATTGTTCAGATAACTGAATTGTTTTAACATGTTTGGGGTAAAAATTCTCCTGTCAAAACATATTTGTATTACAGTTCTGCTTTCAGTTTCTGCTTTGATTGGTGGCAAACCCTTGAGTAGAAAAATTAGCCTATAATGAGTAAAATTTTCTCTTTTTTAGTACAGATTCAATGTAGTACATTTTAAAAATTAAAGCTGGTTATTATAAAAATGTACAAATAGAAAACAGGCATGTTATTCTCCCAGTGTGACAGCAACCACAGTTTTGTGTTTGCTGAACAGATTTAAGTACTAGCTTGTAGCAGATACAATCTTAGGCAGGGTCTTTGAAAAAGTGAGCCTGTTTGTTTTAAAAGTAAGATCTAAACAGAAGCTGTCACTTTTTCTTTTATCTTTAAATTGTCACTTCCTTCCTTTAGATTGTCACTTTTACTTCCTTCCCATGAGTTGATGCTTTGCATATTGGCTGTTGCTTCTAGTCAAGCACTGCTATAGCTTTGCATTGGATATTGGTAATCTTTTTCAAAAGTGCTCAGAAAGGGGCATCTAGCACAAAACTCCTCTGGCCAAGGCTCAATGTCATCACTTCTGCTTATCATCACAGAGGTTCCCCTGGTAGTCAGAGAGAGAAATACACACTTCTGGACACAATATTCCTAATTCTGAAGGTAACATCTAAAACCAATTTAGATGGATCATTCCTAAGATTACTGACTACAAAAGGGCTGCAGATAATGAGTTCAGATGGAGCTGCCTACAGTCAGGGGACTTCTGAGTTACTTGGCTAGAGCAGTGGTCTCCAAACTTTTTGCTCATGCATCTCACCAGTAAAAACTTTTTGAGTATGGAGCCCTAGTGTGTGTATATATATATATATACTTTTTTTTTTTTGCACATTATATACATGTGCTACTAAAGTTCTAATATTTTCTTCCTGCCACTCAACAAATAATCTTGCACACTCCCTTCATGCACTGCAGTTCAGAGACCACTAGTCTCTAACTGGGGAAAAGGTAGGAATCAGCTTCATGGACAGCTACACTGAATTGCCTCTGGTATTTCCTGCTTCTTTGTTAATCACACACGAGTCCCATCTTAAGTGGTAGATCCAGGCAGAGAAGTGTTTAATTTATGGAGCTTTTTTTTTTTTTTCTCGTTTTTGTAAACCTTCATAATGAAGATTAACATTTGAAAAAGTCTAGCAAAAGTGTTTTAGGGCTGGGTCCAGACTAATTACTCTGGAGTCCAGCTGGCATGCTACAATAAAGGTGCTTAATGGAAAATTTCAGAAAAAAACAACCAACACATCATTTGCCTTTTCATCAAAACTTATGGTTCTGATAATGTCCAATTGTAAGTGAGCCAAGTTTCAGGAAGGGCAGGCTGCTGAGTACCTGTGTACAAATTCTGGTAAGAAACTGAACAAAGCTCCATTAATTCATACTTTGTTAAATATATTAGATATATTGACACAATTGCAGGGCAAATTGTATTACTCCGGGTCAGTGAATTACCACTTGTTAATCTCACCAAGCTAATGGACTATGGATGTGCTCCTGATCCAGTATGCCAGAATCAGCCACCACTAAATGGCTTCTCTAACACACCTAAAAATGATATATTTTACTTTCTGAAAAGATGCTCATATTTGGTCTATTGTCATAGGTAGATGCCAAGGAGTTACTCCATAAAATGCAGTAATTTGGATCACTTGTGTTTGGGTGAACTTAGTCATGTTGTGATGAACTAGCAAATGAAAGAATTTCAGTCTCAATAGAGCTTAGGGTTCTGTAAGAGTCTCAAAAGACTTTTGAAAGGAGAACATCTGTTCTTAAATCAGTCAGATGCTTCTGAACGTTTTACTCATAGATTAATGTTTTGAAAAAGCCAGTTATTAACCAAACGGAAAACTGAAACAGATTTGTCTGAATTCAATGTTTTGTATTTCCTGCTGCAAATACAGTGAATGTACTCACTAAAATGCTTATAGAACTTCAGCTAATAAGATACTGTCAGAAAACAGTCAAATAAATTTAACTGAAATTGTAGACACGTCATTTATTCTGCTGTCTGGTTAAAAGAACAAAACTATTCTATTATTCTAGGAAAACAAACTTAAATTTATAGTGTACACTCAAATATTATGAACAATATACAAATTGAGAATTGCATAATTTAAATGAGTTGTCACTGACTATGGCTTATGAAATAAGTAGTAGAATTGGTAATTTATGAGAAAGCAGCCCACAAAACGCTCTAGAAACAAATTTTGCCATTAATTGTTTTTATCTGCTTAACTGCAGACTGACTAAAACTCTAGCACTTCCCACGGGGCAGGAAGGGGGTGATTTCTTGGGCTGATGTTCCCAGCTGTCATCCCTGCTCCCTTCTCAGGCGATAGAACAAGGAGGCAGAGCAGGAGGCGTCAACCCGTCTCTCAGTGGCTTGCAGCCTCAGTGCTGGTTCAAATTCCCATCTGTTTCATTTTCCATTCTCTCTGTGAGCTCCACACTATGGTTCTGGTTCACGGTCCCTGCTGGATTTAGCAGTGGCATATTAAGGAGGTTACTCCTTTCAGGGTGCCCTCAGATGGCATCCTAAGTGAGATCTTTAAGATGTAAGTTTGCTCTGCCTGTTCAGCAAGAGCCAAGGTCTCAGCAGATGGTACTAGCAGAGAAAAAATGACCTAAAATTTCAGCCCAATCTGACCTGGTATTTAGATCTTGAATGCTTTGGTGGGTTGTGGTTAAACCAATAACTCCCTAGAACGTTGATGAAATTAACTCAATATTGAAATAACATTCTGTTTAAATTTGTAGCATGGATCTCATGTGCTGGCTAGATATTGAAGAGTTCAGAAAGACACTCCACAAGGATAAAGAAAAAAGTGATGAAAAATCTAAAGACATTAAAAGCAAGTACTTAAACAACAAGTACTTCTTTGGACCCAACAGCCCAGCTACCAGAGAACAACAAGAAGAGGTAGCAGTTACAGAGCCATTCATAAAGAACAATCACTGTGACTGAGATAAAAATCCACAAGTGGGTTTGCTTCAGCTCTTCCCCAAGCTATCTTCTCAAATCTTACCTATATTTTTGGCCATAAATCTGGTTCTGTTCTAGTTGTATAGGTCCCTTTCTTTCTGTTCAGGTTTTTCCTCCCTACCTCTTAGAGAACATCTCTCTTAAACAGTGATCTGAGGCCACAGCCAGAGCATGCACAAGACAGCTCAGAAAAAGTGTAAAAATGACTTTCAGGCACAGTGACTTGTTCCAGCTTTCTATTTTAGTATGTCAGTGAAGCCACAGACAGCAAGTCTGAGCTGTGGTACTCTAACATATCTTGATACTTAGACAATTTACTTGGTCAAGCTGGGGTATTATTTGCCAGAGTCTGTATCCTATTATAGGTAGGGACAAATGTAATCTGTTCCCTTTTATGAAAAGTACATGTGAGCCTTGGGTAAGCATGCATTAAGTGCTTTGCTTACAGTTAAGCTCATGCTTTGCTAAATCAAGGATGTAGAGAGATAAAGGACTTTTGGTATACACAAAAGTTTATGTCATGTGTTATTGTATTTGGACTGCTTAGCTAATGCATTCAGGTGGAGGAAGGAGACAAAGCCTTCGCGATCAACTTTCGGCAGCGGTTCTGCAAGAAGTTCAGCAATGCGTCCAGAGGAGATTAGAAAAACAATGGCTGCCATTGTTCCTGGCAGATGAAGACCGTGGGGCAGAGGGACAAGCAAAGGTAATTTTTTCACAACAGCAACACATACAGGCATTGTTTTTTTGCTTGGCTCATAATTTACCATTGGGATAGAAAGGTTCAGAGGAAAAGCAGCCCACAGCTTACTTCAGTTTACATCGAAAGAGATGCTGTAGCACGTACAGGTTGAAACATTTATCTTGATAAGTGTGAAGGCAGTTCATCTGAAAGCTTCGTTTAGCTGACAGTATTACTGTTAAATCCTAAATCTGGAGGAGCTGGTGTTAGCTCTGCTGCCATCCAGGCTGCCAGGAGAGTGACCTAATTTTTGCTGCAGTGCTACACTCTCCCTATACCATTTTGCCTTAGCCATACAGTTGCACACTGAAGAAATGTGTGCAATTCTTTGTGTAAAGGATTTGCCCAAGGAGACAAGAAAACAAGCAGATGAGTGAATTTCCCATGCTGTAGTGCTTTCTCTTACACTGTCCACCTTCCCCCATCAGGAGCTGCAGTGCCTGCAGAATCAACTTTAGAACTTGTGAAGTTCCTCTGAGTGAGGAGGTTAACTGCTAAAAGCCTTGCTCCAATTGGTTACTTCAGAAAGTTGCCAAAAAGCTGGAAGTGAGGAGCCTTTCACTCCTGCTGGTTCATTAGAAAGCCTGAGGAATGGGCAGAGCTGACATCTGCCTTTTATGAGTGCCTCTGTGGCTGTGATCCATGTGGGGGGATCATCCTGCTGGTGACAGATGTAAAGACTTGGTGTTTTGCACTTCCACAACAGCTCTGACATGTGAATGTCATAGCAGAAGGAAATTTCACAGTTCCACCAAGCAGACACATATGCAACTGCATTGATTCATAAAACTTGTTTTCTATCATCTTTATAACATCATGAAGGTTGTCAGAAGTGTTGTCAGAAGTGCATATAAACTCAATCTTTTCCATTGATTCAGAGCACTAAGCAATCTGAAAAGTATAGGTTTTAATAAGAGAAACTGTAATTTTAATAATGATGATGTTAATTAAAAAAAAAAAATAAATCCTAACCCTCTGCCTATTTTAGCTGAACTTTACAAGCTCTAGCAGAAGAGCAAGCAATAATGCTAAGCTGCTTCCAGGTCTGGAAGCTAACTCATGCCTCTTTTTGCACCTGCTTCACTGTGTTAGCAGGGAGAGTAGCCCAAGTAGTTTAGAAAATGCTGTATTCAACTCAAATAAACAGTTTACAGGAAATACATACTTCTAATGAAGGATTTTCCTAGCTGCATTTATATCCAATTGCTCTTTTCTCTTTCTTATTGAAAATTCAGAGGATGAAAAGATTCTTTGAAGAAAGTATTTTAGAAGAAGTGAAACCAGATGACATTCTCCACTGGCTTCATATTTCACAGTGACAAAACAGTGTGGGCACGCTATGTAGTCCTTGTTCAGGAACCCTGCCCTTTGTTTGAGGTGTAATTTAGCTACAAAGAAGTTATAGGATCAAATCTGTATTTCTGATACAGCTGTACAAAGGAACTAAAAACATTTCACTCTAAAAAAAAAATCAAACCCAAAATTTATTCTTCACACAAGTGATCCCTCAGAACATAATGGGTAAACTCCACCACCAGTGGAGTGCACAGTTTGACTGCTATTGCCTCTTTTCTTCTTTAATTCCCCAGTCTTAATGAGCAGGTGCTCATTTATAGCTGAAGAAGAGACAGCACTCTGTGCGAGTCCATAACAAGTTTCAGACATAAAATCTGTAAGAACACATATGAAAACATATTCTACCACTGGGGTCTTAATCATTTAAAGGCTGACCAAAACCCAAAAATATTTAAAAAAACAAAATAAAAGTCTTTTGTTCAACTATAAATAAGGGACATAACTGAAGATTTTTCACACAAAGACCAGCAAAAGACAACCAGGACGTGGAAGGCAGGTGAACTTTACCATGTCTCTTGTGTCTGCAGTTTCACAGTCTTTTTCATTTGGACCTCGCACATTCTTCACAATTTCCCTGTTGACAGTGTGAGGCCCAAATGTAATACTGTTAAAAGCAATCATGACTGTACTGGTTACAGTGGACTGATTGCTCACATTACTCCTGAATTTAGCTCCCTGCTGGATGTTCATAGTAAATTTCTCTCCCTTTCTGTTTGGAGAGGTCATACTTGAAAATAAAGGTCTCTCGTCCTGGGCTTTGGAGCACTATTAACACTCCTCAAACTAATATTGTACCTTTAATTCACATTTATCTGTATTTTGCATGCAGTGGACTTATCTGGACAAGCTGTTCATTCCAGCATCTGGTAGTTTATTTATTATTGCAAGTGGATTACGTGCAGACACAAAAGGGAATGTGAAGTATGCAGCAGAGTGGGCAGGTTTAATCATATCTCACAGTATCTGTTTCATTTAGAATTGTATTTTAATCTCACAGCACTGAGATAATATCAAATTTAAACTTTTTAAACCTTTGTAATAATACATTTCATCAGATGTTTGCCAGTTTTTTCCTCTTGAAGAGCAGTGAACTTTTTGTGATTGCCAACATACAAGTTGTGTACATTTGTTCAGTTGAACTTTTATTGTCTGTTGAAATCAAACTAGACACCCGGTCACCAATTATCCATGCAAACCATCAGCACAAAAGGGATCCAAAGTGCATGTGGGTTCTGTTAACTGAGTTTTCCCTTTGTCTGTTTGTCAGGAAGATGGTTATTCTCCATGTTTTGCTTTAAGGTTGTTGACCCATAAAATAAGCAGTGTTTATATAGGGGTATAGGGATGGAAGCAACGTTTTGTTCTTCTCTTCATGAATATGCCCTAGAAGTAATTTTTCTCAAAAGTTCCCTAAATCCTGGTCACAGGGAATAGAACATGTTTGGAGAATTGGAGAAGGGCTGAGAAGATCCAACCCTACTGCCTAAACTGACCTGACTTTATTTTCACCAAAGGACCCTCTGGACAGCCACCACCCTCCTTTTTACCAGGGTCTGCTGTCACCCCTGCCAGGCTCTGTGACAGGACACTGAGCATAACTCATTTTTAAGATAAATTGCAGAAACCCTTTCAGCTTAGGACCAGGTTAGATTTCCAGGACTTCTGGCAACAACTAAAAATGTTTCTGACTGATATTCATCATTGAACAGCAACTCCACCCCTCCAGGACTTCAAGAGTTTTAAACTGCTTTTAGAAGATGGTTTTCATTCATCCATCTGATAACAAAAGGGGGTTGTTTGGCTTGCTCCTCAGCAACAGCACGAGAACTGTTTGTTCAGGAAGGCAGGCCAGCATGAACTTCAGTTCAAACAATTTGTCCCTGCATAAGCCATCTTTCTTTCTCCACCCTTTCCTGGCTGCCTACTGTTCTGTGCTTGGCAGCATGAGGATTTCCAAAATGTCTCAATGACTTTAAATTCTATTTTATTATTGGTAGCTTTATTTCACAGAGAGCAAACTCTCTGGCTTCTGTGGGTGATCATAGCAACACATTTCAAACCTCATTTTGTTGGTGAGATCCCTGTCAGAAGCATTTTGCAACTTTAAATTATGTGGTTTGTGTGTTCCTTTTCCTTTGTTGTTTGTTTGCATAAAACTCAAACTGTTCTCTAGAAAAGTAGCCCATTACCATAATCAATAACAATAGCTGTTTCTATACTTTGTAGCATGCAGTCATATGGTCTAAATCATCGTCAGACATTTCCTCTCCCATCACATCTTCCAAAAAAACGTTCCCCAAACCAAACTGGGAAAAAAAAAAGGAAAGAAAGAAATGAAACCTTGCCACATTTTATTGTATCCATGTCATAAACTCATAAACTACTGAAAGTTAGGGTCAGTGCAAAGATAAGAATCAGACAGTTTACACTAACTAATGCCTTTGTTATTGCTTTTTGAAACTAAGTTCACTTGGTGCATCTTTTTCTTCTTTTGACAGCATGTGGACAATAAGAGTGTTTCTTCATCCAGTGAAATAATTGCTTTCCGCAAAGCGCTCTTGGATCCAGTGACAGCAAATCTGTTTCAACGCTTTGTGGCACTGAAGGGAGACCTGCTGGGGAATGGAGTGCTCTTCTGGCAAGAGGTGCAGAAATATAAGGTATGGTGGTGAAACAGAGCAAAGGGAAGAGCATTCAATTGTAAGCAAATGCATCCATTTTTGCATGTTAGGAGAATTTTAACAAAAATATCTATAGGCATTCTGTTTTTCATAGTAAAGCATCTTACACTGTTTAAACTGTTTTTTTCTTCAGTGAAAATCCTCACTTCTTAAGGGTAGCTATTCCTGGTATGCACTATCCCTGTATTTCTTTATTCTTCTTCAAACTGTAGCATTCTTCTGAATCTCTAAAGGAACACTGCTGCTTCACTGCATCACTGATGCCCAGAATTTGGTATACATATGTTGAGCAGTAGAAATATGCAAGCATTAAAATGTTCATTCTGTCTTTATAGCTGCTATCTGAATTTGGTAATTTCTCAAAATTGAGAGATAACTTTAAAATTCAATCAAATTTACAGATGTAAAGTTGATATCTGCCAGAAAAACCTATCTGTACATTACAGACTCCAGCTCCCTTGTGCTATGTAGAATCAAATCTGACTTGAGCTGAGCTTAGGACCAGAGTGAAATGTGATGGGAAAGGTCAGCAGGGATTAAGTATCTCCCAAATACATGTAGTTTTGTGAAATTGCTTCTGTGTGGGTTGAAACACAATGGAAAACCTCTGGAGTGAATCTTTAAATCACACTGCATCCTCCTAGGAAAATCCTGGACTGAATGCAGGGGCACCACAGATCTTTCATGTGTTCCTCATTCCTTCTGCCTCTGGGATATTCTTGATGCAAAAGTGCTACCAGAGTGCAGAACCTCTCCTGGGCTCCTGAACATAGCTGCTGTGCACATGGCAGGCAGGGAGAATGAGATCAGCTAACGTGCTCAGAAATTGGGCTGTAAACACAGCTGATGTTGCAGTAGCACTTGGAGATGCTCTGCAGGCATGTGGGTGTATTTTCAATGTTTAATTTTATGAATTTGAATTTGGTATCTGCTTTTCAGGATGAAGCTCCTCTTTCCAGGGGACAATCTCCTCCCCACAAAGGCTCTGATCCCCAGGCCAGGAATCAGTGGCTGAAATGCTCTCTGGAGATGTCTCTCTCATGGTTACAGAATGACTAGGTTTGATTAAGCTCTAGTATGAAGGCACCTGGTGTTCCATGACATAAATCCTTTTCTAGATATTTGAAGGTTTTTTGAGACATGTGACTCTTCATTGCTACATCATGGAGGACATGGAAACTTTCTGCAAATTAATGTGGAGTGTAATCTTAACTCTTTTCTTGGTAGAACTGCTCACTGAAGAAAGCCTTCATTGCTTTTTGTCCTACTCCGTTTCCTGCGTTTTTGTTAATTTTATTTGTCTTGTTATCAAGAAAAAGTACAATCTGACCATATTTCTCCATGCATGTGGTTTGTCATGCAGTTGATGCTCTTTGTAGAAGCAAAGGGCTGGAGCAGTAGGAGTGTTGTGGGTCAGGCTGAACTGCAGGAATATTGCCAAAGGCGTGGGCAGCACTTTGCACAGTGCATGCTTGTATTGTCTGAGCCCTATCATGCCATCAGTTTAGACAGAACTCCCTTTAGGAGTCAGTGATTGCATCGCTGCCATAACCCATCAGGCTGGCGGCACATCTTGGGACAATCCAAAACCAAGATTTCTTTTTTAAACAAATATGAAGAAACATAACTCTGTGGATCATTTCCATCTGTTCATCTATGCTTGGTCTCATCTCTCTTCATATCATATGGCTTGTTTGTCTTCCCTCTTACTACAGCTCTCTGCCTTCTATGCTAGATGAGCAAAGAAAGACATAATATATACTCTTAGGATATATTGAATATGTTTTTACATTGCCTTACTTTCTTTATTGTAGTTGTTATCATTCTTTTTTTTCCTTCTCAAAAACTAAAAGTATTCATAACAAAGCAAGCCAACTCTTTTACATACCATATATCTGGTTAAAAGCTATGGTTTTAATTTCTTTGCAAAGTAAATATATAGCTTTCTATACAGAAACTAAATTCAGATTCTTCATTTAAAGAGCTCTCTTCCTGAAAACTCTGGAGTACTCATTGTGTCTCTAAGATATACATGATAGTCTTCTAGTGTCATATAAATTTCTTGAAATATATAGACAAAAGGAAAGTTCAGGTTTCAAAGTGTTGGAGGGACACTCTTTGAATTATTTTTCCATCATGACAAAGTCCAATGGTGGCATGGTCAGGGCATCAAAAAGCAGTAATAACAGATTTTACAAGAAAAATAGGATTACATTAAAATAGTAGAAAACCCTCATGTTTCTTGGACATCTCACTTCTGTAAGTTCGGGTTTTCTTTCCTATAGTGTACAGAGTTATTTCAAACCCTGAGGTTTTGGGAAACTAGAAAATCTTAATGAATGGTGAAAGTAGAAGTTTAAACTGAATGGAAGATTGCATTTATTGAAAATAATGGTAGCTAACATTGTCCCCTCTTGTGACAATAGTCCTGGACAGAATATCTTGTACTCTCTAAATATTTCCCCTCTTTTGTTGGAGCACTTAAAGCATTTCTTTATCTTTTAGTTACCATGGCTATGCACGTCATAGCAGGCTCATTGTGAAAATCAGTGCAGTTCACACTTGTGGATGTGTTTCTCTTTTTAGAAATGTCTCCTATTTGCCAGTAATGCACGTAGAATTCTCTGCTGTTCCATCTGAACATGCAGGCAGACATATCACCTAAAAGCAATGATTGCTATATATCTGTATTTGCAAACCAGAAGCCCATGCATGTATTAAGTATGGTTTTGACCATGCACATTTATCAGTAGAATTTTGCCCTGCATACTGAAGGAATTTATTGTATAATTATTTTTGTATGACTGTTGCTCTTTGATCACTCTTGCCCTGTAAAGGTTCTTGCATGCATCTCTCTCCATTGACTAAAAATGCTGTTTTTCATCTTTCAGGACTTGTGCCATTCTCACTGTGCCGATGCCATAGTTCAGAAAAAGATCACAGCTATTATTGACTGCTTTATTAATTCTGCCATACCCCCAGCTTTGCAGATTGACATCTCACCTGAACAAGCAAAGAAGATTGTGGAGCGCAGGAAGGAACTAGGACCTTACATTTTTAGAGAGGCACAGGTAAGAAGCCAGGAGAATCTGTAGGAGGTCTGGCTAGACACAGAGTTTCTGATTTTAAGAACAGTCCTCATTGCTTATGTGACAGTTAGGACTCCACACATAAGCCTGGGCTTGAAGGAGAAAGCTATAGTCTTGTATTTCAATGACTGTCAGGTGGAGATGGAAGAGAGTCTTCAGGCTGCTCAATAAAGAAAATCTCTGACAGCTAGCTGATCCTGGAAAGGTGTTATCCAGGTCTGTGTTAGGAATTCTGACAGTAGAAATGAATTCTGTCTATGTTCTTAATTGCTTGTACTTTCCCACGTGGTTAATGTATTAAATGGCTGTAGACAGTTTTCTCTCTGATCTTTCTATTAATCAGGTTGAAGAGCAGTTTTGGAACCTTTACTATTTTCTTATCCCTTGATACTGCCTTGTCTTATATTCTAACTCCAAGAAAAGTAGTTGTTCTTCTTTTCCTATAAAATTGCCACCAACACCTTTAGACATTAACTGGGAGTCCATTTTGGATGACAATAGATGAATGATTTGTCAGAGAAAAAGATTCATATAGGTCCTTAGAGAAAGAGAAGTCTCATTTCAGCCTATGTAAAACCCAGTGAACTCCAGGAATGTGGCACAAAGCCAAAGGAAGAACTAGGCCAAAAAGCTGTGACTGGAACCCAACAGTGGCTTACTTGTCACTTGTGAGCCTCTGGAGCCAGAGGCAGTGAGCATGCTTGGCTCCTTTGAAGCCAAGTTTCTCAATGCAAATTAAACATCTAAATAAATTGAAAAATGTGAGCCTTAGTACGTGCAACAACAGAATTCACTGAGCCCCTCTGTTTGCTTTTCTAAAATTGTTTTTCTTATTCTAGTTCAAAAACGACCCTGTGAGAGATTATATCATTTAAAAATTATCCAAGATTTGCTCATAGATCTGTAATGTGGTTTAAGAGCCTTTCCAGAGGCAAAAAAGTATTTCCTTTCTCTTAAGGAGGGGAAAAAAAGCCCTCTCCCTAATGAACTGAATATTTGAAATACTTGAACAGAACAGCGGTGCAAAAGCAATTCTACTGGTGTATATTTTATCAAGAATACTTGTAAAAACTGATGGATGGTTTCATTAATGCAAACAATTGTTTAGGGAAATATAAAAAAAGAAAGTGCCTTTTAACTGTGTTTTAGGAAGATTTCTCACCAGCAATAAACACACTGATGAAAAGCATGTGCCGAGCAAAGCTGGGCTGAAATGTCAGGACAGAGTACGTGGGAGGAACAAGGCTGTGTGTTCAAAAAAAATAGTTATCTCATTCTGCATTTTATTTTACAGTCAACTGTTTCCTTAATATGGTCAAGATTGACTTTATTTTCTTCCTGCACAGATGAGTATTTTTGCTCTTCTGTTTAAATTTTGGCCAGAATTTTGTAAGTTCCAAAGAAATATGGATAGTGACAAAATTCTAGTTGCCTTGGAGAAAAAAAAGGAAAATGAGATGCGAAAGAAGGAAGGAATAACAGCAAAGGTAAGGCTCATAAAGTTTCAGGTGGCTGTTGATGAACTGAATAACGTGAGCAAAGATACATAAAATAAAATTTCCCTTTCTCAACCTGATCCAAAGCTACAAAATCTTGTTAGATTTCAAGCTTTACATGCAACCCAGTCCTAAGGTGATTAGCTCCCAATTCTGCCAATACATATTCTTATGTTTTACTTGAAGCAGGTGAGTAAATGGAATACTCCTTTCATCAACCAAAAGAAAAAATGTATTTTTTCACCTTTTGTGCCAAGAGAAGAGCAAAAAAGAGGGCTGAATTAAGAGCAATAAATTGGTGTACAGTGTACTGTGGCTACTGCAGACCTGTTTGCACTTCCATGATGTATTGTCTTATATTAGAATTTACATTCTGGATCAGAACTGAAATCAAAACAAACCCAAACCAAAATTGATTTCATATCTATTTTCTAGAAGGATCATTTGAAAATCCTGCACATTATTTAAAAAAATATTTATGTGGTGATTGCTTTGCACAATCTTTGCCTTTTCTTGAATATTTCTCAGCTTTGAAAGTGAAATTGTTAGACTGTTCACAGCGAGCTTCCAGACAGTTTCAGCACATTAGCAGAACTGTGACCTCTACAAAGGAATGCTTGTTTGTAAAATTGTTTTACTTGGATTTTTTTCTTAAATTAAAATATAATGGACTTCTTTTTCTATTGATTATAGGCTTTGAAAAATTTATTTTTTATTAAATACAATTGTTTGGCAAGCTTTGAGGAGAGAACATTCTTTTAAAGGCAGAGAAATTACTGGCCTTGCAAACTGTACTAAGTAGCATTACAGAGACTTTAAGGTATTCTAAATACCACGTACATGTGTTGAGATGTTCCACATGATCCAAACCACACGGGTATCTGGACAAAGCCATTGGCCCATAAGAACATGTATACATTGTTATCCTCTTTTAGGCACACGAAAGCTGAGGAGCAGTCAAGAATTACTCAAAGCCACACACCAATGTCAAGGGAAGTCTAAAATCCAAGAACTCATCTTCCTTTCTCCAAAGCTCCCTGTCTCCATATACAAATGTCTGCCTAGGCCATTGGCAACACTTACAGTGCAAGAATGAAATATTTCAAAGTAATGCACCTCAGCGTGTTCACAGATTTTTTTTTCTAGCTGTTTGTTTCTTGTCTATGAGATTTCTGATCAAGATCAAGGAATCAAGAGCAAATCTTAAGCAGGAGGGTAAAAGCTTAGCTTTTATGGAAAACAAATGGGAATGGTGAATTACGCTTCTAAGCAGGAAATTTGAGTAAGAAATTTTAGAAACTGACAGAGAATGCAGCTCAGTAAACAGTTTGTAGACTATTCTTCCCATAAAAAAATCAGCTTTTAAAATCTCTTAAAAGAATGGATGCAACAGATAATTTTTTTAATTTTTTGTTTTTATTTTTAAAATCCTTTTCCCTTTTTCTTATTTTTTTAAGAATTTACCATTTGCTGTTCTCTTGCCTGAGATTTCTGTCCTCTCAGTGACAACATAATTCAAATGATTCAGTATCCCTGAAGGATCCTGCTAAAGTTCATATAACATGAGCAATAGCAGGTTCATTTGTTGGCTTGTAGAAGGTGATGATTTCTTGGCAATGAAAACAAGGACTAAATTCCTCTGCTCCACCAGGTTCACTGAATGAGAGCAAAGCTCTGGCAAGGGTTAGAAACAGCTTTTATTATATATATCTCCTCTCCACCCCACAAATCAGTTGCTAGTTTGAGTTTATGTCAAAGAGAGCAATCATAGTCCTAGGGGAGGAATTTGCTTTCTTCTTCCTTTACATGTGTGCCCAGGGCACTGACTCTACCTGTGCTCACCTCAGTTTTAGAACTGACTAGATAGGAGTTGGATTGCCATGTAGTATAGTGAAAAAAATGGGCAGACAAGGAGCTTTTCACAGAGCAATGATGTATGACTTGGTATTGTTTGACTATGTAAATAGTTTTTTGTGTGCTTATTTGTTATTTAAGGAGCAGATTCTATCAAAGGAATCCTGGCAATGGACTTATTCCTTTGTTAGCTGCTAGATGCACATGCCACATACTTTTAAATATATGTCACTTTTTGCAGACTGCCTTGATGCCAGTACAAGTAATTTGTTGTATACATTATTGAATTTTATCTCCAGAGTAGATGTTGGATTTTTTTGCTTTCAAGTGCACAAAATAGCTTTACATTTTTAGCTTTAACTTACACTGTAAATTTGTACATACTCTTTCCATGTCCTTAGCAAAGAAAAACATCAACATTATTTTCCTTTTTTGTGTTTCTGCCACATCTCTTAGCAATAAGCTTATTTGTTAGTAAGTGGTGTAACAGCATGGGATCTAAATTTGCTATAATGTTGCTTAATTTATTGTGAGAAGTCATCTTTAAAGACCTTGCTTAATTCACCATTCTCATTGAGAGAGCCATAAAGTGCAGTGCAGTATTCCTGCTGCCTCTGTGCTTGCACTGGCATCTCTTTTCCATCAATTGAGTGTGCCACAGAAGTTCCTGAGCCTGTTTCTGCAGAGAAGATCAGCATCACACTGCCTGCCAATTCTGCACTCAGAAGTCACTCTTACATCTGATGGGTTCATAGGACAGTGGGAATGATGAAGAAGGAAAAGGCACTTTGAGAGCAAGGAAATGAGATACTGTGATCCTTTTTGCAGATCTTTCAGGGAATTATTAAGAGACTTTGGGAATCATTTGATCCCTTGTTTTTTTCTCACTTTCTCACTTGGAGCATGGGAGGGTTATATTACTCAGCTCTTGGAGAGAGCTCTTTGTGAGGTCAAATATCGATTAATGTTTATAAAGAGTTTTGGGATCATCAGACAGAACGTGCAAAGGTGAAGCAAACCAACATGATAATGACACACAGTTCATCACCAGAGCAGTTTGCCAAGGGTTACAATACCTTGTTCTTCACTGTAGATTGTACATTGCCTGTTTTCCTTACTTGTATGCTGTAGTTCATATATAGCTACTCAACCAAGCTGGGATTAATCATGACAAATCCTACGTTCTACATTTATACCTGAAGCCAAATTAGAGGCTCACCATGTTCTCTCTGTCCTTAAAATATGTTCTGTTGCAGATCTGCCCTGTCACCTAATCTGTATTTTGGAGCAGGTATTGAATCTGAAAGAAAGATGGTCTGCAGGAGTGTAGAGGACAGGAAATATGAACTAGAACAAAGAAATGCTTAAAAAAAGCTACTATTTTAAAATATGCTCAACATGATGAATGATGAAACTAAGCATTACAAAACTTTACTGGAAATGACACTATCTCGTTTCCAATGACAATTTTTGGTTCCTCAGACTTTGCTTTTCACTTTAGCTCTGTAACTATTCACATCTAACTATGAGTTTTTAGCAGGGTAAAGAAGCGGAGAAAAAACTCATGAACTTGGCTCAACTTAAGTCCTTGACTCAACTTAAGTCCTCGACTCAACCTAAGTCCTCGACTCAACCTAGGTTCTCCATTCAGCCTGAGCCCTTGACTCAGCTTAAGCCCTTGACCCAACTGCCAAAGACTGTTTTGCTAGATGAGCTTGATGTGAAGAGAAGACCATCAACAGCTTTAGCCCCTACAGAAGGACATGGGAGGAAGGTAAATAATACCTGTTTCTAGAGATGTCATTCAAGTGAGATAAAATGATCTTGGGAAAAGGGGGAGTTTGGTTTTGAATACTGCCATCAGATGGTTCTTCAATAACTGTTCATTCTTCTACAATTAGCTCTGCTGTTGTAAGTTTACCTACCTTACAGGTGATTTTTTTTTGTTCTTTATTTATTTTTTTTAAAGTTGTAGGCTCTAAGCAGTATTAACAGCCAACAGAATATGAAGGTCTTATAGTGTATGGATTGCAAAAGAATCTGTATGTAAAGATAAATCAAATAAAAGGTAGTTCAATTCTGGAATAAGAAGTTTTTCATTATTTGTGAAATTCATGTCCTAAAAGAATTTGGTTTAGGCTAGAGTCCCGTTCTGGTCATATGTCAAGAACTGAAGCTGAACTCCTTTAGGAAATCTAGGTATTTGAAAATCTGACAGCAAATACTACTTCAAGACTTCTGCCATTACAACTCTGACTATGCATCAAATCTGTAGTGAAAAGGTAACAGTTATTTTCCTGGGAAATGGGAAAACCAGACATGCTACATTGGGCATAGCCAGGGATCATTCATGGCTGAGCTGGCACTGCCAGAACATAACGGGGAACCTGTGCAACCACACAAGCCCAGATATGTGAATCAGGAGTAAATCACACTTTGGCCACTGCTTGTATTCCATAGAGCTCCTCCCTCAGCACTATGGTAGTGAAGAGCAGAATATAGAAAAAGGTACTGTGAAATACCCCCAAAATCTGAAACCACAGTGTGAATTGCATAGATAAGTTTACCCTCTTACCCTTGAGTGGACCTTTTTACTTTTGCTCATACCTATTTAAAAAAAAAGTGAGTTGAGTAAGCCAGTATGTACCTGGCATACACTTAAGCCCTCAAGAAAAAGTAGAATAAACAATAATCATTTAAAGAGCAGTTTCTTCTTCCTTCTGCAAGCCCCTTTCTGCTATAGGAAGGTGCTGGATGTTCTTACTGAATTATGACATGACAAATTGGCTCCAAACTTCTCATGCCATAAGACAAAAATCCAGGCCAAATAAAAGTGTAGTTCTTATCCTGTTTTGGAAGAGCAATCTATTATTTACATGCAATCTGAACTATGGTCGTTTTCTTTAAAAGCAGTATTTTATCCTTGGAAAAGGAAAGGATGACATCTCCAGTTGATCTGACTCTAGTGGTAGCAGCATTCTGCTGGAGAGGGCAGGCAGAAGGAGCTGTGAGGCCAATGAGACATTGCCTCATGGCAGTGAAAGGACATATGCTAGAAACAGCTTTTCTTATATATCTTTCCTCTCCACCCCACAAATCAGTTCCTGTTTTGGGTTTATGTCAGAGAGCAATCCTAGTCCTAGAGGAGGATTAAGGGTGCAGCACAGAGATAAAATTAAGTCTTCAATAGCATAAATGTTATTTTGGGAGGGTAGAGATCTGCTGTTTTGTCTTTGAAGAAAAATGGAGAGAGAATAACACCCAGACCAGGGATGGAGAATAAATATAAACATTGTATCTGCCAAACTTGTTTAAATCATGGTGTTTTGAGATTTACTTATTTACAGCAATACTCTTTTTCCCATTATTCCAATATTGTAATGAAAAAAAATCTTCTTAATATTTGTAATTATCCAATAATAGGAATATAACATAACCAAGTTTTTCATCTTACTGTTGAAATGGATCAGAAACTACAGTGATATGACCTGAAGGCTGATGGTTTCTGATGGTTCTTGCAGGCTTCCTGGTCCTATTCCAAGTACGTAGAAGCCTTGGAGCAGGAAAGAATGGTCATTAAAAGGCAAGAAGATTTGGAGAAAAACTCATCATCCCTCCCTGCAGGTTATTAATCCAGCTCTGTAGTTTAGCAGGACAAGCTTAGAGCTTAGGTGAAATTCTCACAGCACAAAGACCCTTCTTGCTGTTCTTCTGAGTTGTGTACAGAAACTTGTGCCTCTCTTTTGCTGTCTGTAGGGGAGTTGCTCTCTGGACTGTACTCATGAGTGGTGTATTTTCTAAGAAAGGCAAAGTAAAAGTTGCAGGGTATCTTTGCACTGCCTTTACAGCACAGGTCCTGCTGCAGAGAGGAATAAAGCCATTTCTTCATTCTACAGTGATATGGCAATCACATACACATTTCACCTCCCTGACTTCTTGTGCTTCATCAGCTTACATTTGAGTAGATCCTGAAACCTTTCTCACAGTCTGTCAGAATGTTTTTGGAGGATGTGAGAGGCATTGCTTCATCCTTGTTTCAGCTGTGAATATCCTCGTAGGTCTTTGCCAAGGATATTATGACCTTTTTGTTTATTTATTAAAAATATCCATTTAGAAGTAGATCTAGCAATAGCACTATGTAATATTCAGTTCCTTCAGTTTCACATAATTTTAATTTTTTTTTCCTTATGCAGGTTTCTTGTCTTTGTCATCCCTGAAGCCTGAAAGTTCTGTGAAAGCCACCATTCCTACAAAGCAGAAACACTGAATCTTCCCAAGAAGCAGGAAGTGAGTACCAGACTGACAACAAATGTGCTTTGAAATGTGAATTCTTTAAAGCTAGTTTTCCTGCTGCCAGTGCTGATGCTTATTAGTATGTTGCAAGTTATCTCACTCCAAATCATGTTTAACTGAAGCTGTACAGCCTCCACATGAAAACAAGCTTATTTTTCACGCCAGCCATGTTTAGCAGATCTAATGTTGACCAGATGGAATTTTGTTGCAAAATGGCAGTTTCTGAAATTAGGTTATCTAAGCTTCCTAGTTAAGATATTTTAAATAGGAACAGGAGATGACTGGAGAAATCTCAGACCCTATGAAGTTACTGTCAAGAACCTGACACAGAACTAGCAATAGATCACCTCTGCCAAAGCAAATTAAATATTAGACTGAGAGAAAGAAGTGGGACAGCAAAAGAACTCTAATAAAGACAGAAAACCAGATTTTGCTTCAAATCTTGAATTCCTAGAAAGAATAATCCTCTGGAGGTGGTGGTTTTTTGGTATTTTAAAGCCGATATTGAAATTAGGTGGACTTGAAAAAATTAATAGAACTTGGAATATTGCTGCCTTCCTTCTCTGCTCCTCCTTCCCCTTCTAATTATGTACTTAGCACTGCTATTTTAGACTTGGTGTCCTGCCCTCACTAGTCCTCCTAAAATTCCAAGTGTCTCAACATAATCTTCCTATGGCAGCATTTTCTGAACAGAACAGAGAAAACTGCAGCATTCCTTGGTCTTCCACTCTCCTTCTGCCCTCTTACCAAGTTCTGCAGTTGCAGTTAAAGTAACCCAGCCTCCTGGGGCCTCAGGGTGTGACTGTATTCCAGAGAGCAGGAAGAAACAGGAGTGATAAACAACAGAGGGAACACAAAGGGCAGAGCAGGAGGTGTAAGAGGAAGAGGTTAAGGAGGAAGTTGAGGAGGAGGAGGAAGTGCTCTGTGGTGGAGCAGATATTTCCTGCAGCCTGTGGAGGATCCATACTGCAGCAGAGGAAAATAGTGAGAAGGAAGAAGGGACTTCCAGTGCCACACCCAAGGGACAGAGTGCAACCAGTGGTGGTAACAAGGAGGGCAGGAGAGGGTGCTTGGAATGAGCTTAAACCTGGGAAACATGGAGGAAAAATGCTTTCTCTAAGTGTGTAAATGCTCTTGTTTTCTTTCCCTCTCTCCCCTCTACCTGAATCAGTAATGGTTTATTCTAAATAATAATAAATTGATTTCCCCAATTTGAGTTGATGCATTTATTAAAGGACTGTTCTGATTATTTCAACTGGCTAAACACAGCAATGATATTTTGTTACCTTTTCAGGCACATTAAAATCTCTCTGAGGAAGGGAATGCAGAGACATTCAATGGAAGTGGACAGAAGACACAAATGTAATGTACATGCAAGGTTTGTTCTTACAGTTCTAGAGCAAAGATAAGGACTTGGAATATTACTGAGAACCGTGGGATTAAGGGTAGAAAATAAACATCTTCCAACATGTTCCATATCAACCTGATTGTGACACTGGCTCTCATGTTAATAATTTAAAAATACCCCTTGAGGCTCAAATCACACTAAGATTCCACTGAAGTATTCATGGCACAAACTACTAGGTAGTTTCCATCTTAAACATCTTATAATCAAACCCAGTTCTTCAATGCCTGGTCTAATGAATAAGTAAAACACTGCCTTGAACTGGGTATTTTGGCACACTGGGCTCTTACTATGCAATTCACAACTTCTGTTCATCAAGGATAACTCATGAGGTCTCTCAGTTATTATAAAGCCAAATGCTCTTGTTGTTTCCTTCCAATTCAGTCTGATTCCTGTTCCAAAATTCACTTTCTGTCTCATTTCTGAGTTTTGATCCACAAGAAAGGCTTAAAATCCATCAGGGCACAGATGGGATTGAGACCTTCTATACAATATCATTAGTCCCAAGGCATTACTCAAGAGTTGCAGGAGCTCATAACTCTTGTGTAGCCCTCCCTACTTCTAAAAAATTTTTTAAATACTTGAGGCATGGTTGATGTGGGGATAATTGAGAAATTAAGAGGGGGTGGGGGAAAAATTAACTACTAGGATAGAGACAGGATGATACTAGACCTCTCCACATTCTCCAGACCACTTTAAAAACCAGTCCCCAGCCACAAAGCTGTTGGCTCCATTCTTCCCTACATGTGTGCAGCGCATGTGAAAGAAAGGCTGATCAGCAAGCTCCAGTGAGCTCAGTTCCCAAGGATTAGCCCTGAGTTAGGGATGGGATTGTCTCCTCCTACTCGTCCCTTCCCCTTGGAGCAGGAGCATGAGCCATGTAGCCCTGTCTCCTCTGTCACAAGCACAGGTACTTCAGCTGGAGCTCCCAGATCCTGCTGCTAAGGACCATCCGAGAGTGGTTTCCTCCTCAGTGTCAACTAAGAGTCTTCTTCACTCTTGACACAAGAGTGACCAAAAATTGTAAGGGATTTCCATTGGGAGTTGCTTCAGACAGGCTGGCAGAGATGAAATGCACTTTCTTTATGGATGTAGTTGCCCTGCTCATATATTCTCACAGAAGGAGCAAGGGAGATAATTGGTTTAGTTCCTGCTTTGCCCATGGTTCAGAGTTTGTTTCATGCTTGTCTGCACTTGTTCTGTGTTTAAGTTACCTGAAAAATAAGTTTTTGCTGGAAGCTACAAGGGAGTAAAACACAAAATACTTTCCAGATTTTTATGTTTTCCCAAATTTCACAAATGCAGTAAACTTTAATGTTCAATACATCTGAGGAGGTTGGAATGCAGCATCTTGTAGCGAGCAAAGCACATGTGGTACTGTGTGGCCTACCGCTCATTAATGTAAAGGCAGAGAAGAATCATGAAGTGCCATAAATGCAGTGATGTAGGTCACCCTAAAAAGCACATGGAAGGCCACCTTCTACTGCTGTGGTCAGTACAGTGCACGCAACCAAATGCTGGAGCATGGCAGGCTGCTTATGTGCTGCTGTACTCTTGCCTGCATGGAACTTGAGGCAGTTAAATAATGTGTAGACATTGCTTATCCTATGCTTGTAGTTCTGACATGATCAACACTTGGATTACTTAAAAAATTAAAAATATTATCCAGATATTTGTTACAAATTATAAAACTCCTTGTGAATGTTCCAGCATTGCCAAATACTTAACAAAAATTTACCAGTAAATTTACCTCGTGCAAAAAACTACTGTCCCAGACAGTTATGATCATTAATACTGTACGTTTATAAAACTTGAAAAGAAGTACTTCATGTACTTAATTAGTGAATAGAATTTTTCAAACTGGCCCTATTCATTCAAAGTGCTGCAAACTGAAGTTTACTCTCAATCTAGTTTGCTGTTCTGTCTCTGTGGTAGTGAAACCATGGGTGTATGTACACACACACGCCCTGTTTCAGTGCCAGGGCCTTCAGTGTGCAACTGAGAAGGATCACACGGATTAGTAATGCTAGAACTGTCATATCATTATTTTCATTTTATATGTAAATTTTAAAGAAATATTGGGCAATTGAACAGGTAATACATTAAGAGACAGGGACCCTTAAATTTCTGGGTCACTGGATCTAATCTGATGCAATGGCAGATACCCCAGAATTGCTATTTGGTGATACACCAGTAATGGAATTGTGGTTTAAGTCTCATTCCAAGGGACCAGTTCCAGCAGTGAGTCCGAGGACTGACTAAATTTTATTCCTCTGAATGGTGATTATATATAACTTTGGAGCTGCTATTGAACTGCTATTGTCTTTTTGTCTTGCTCTTGAGATCTATTCTCTTTCAGGCTGCTAATTTACCACCTATGTGAGCTCAGCAATTTTTCTCAACAACCCTTAGCACCTTTTCCTTCAGACAATTAAAATTTATTCCTTAAGTACTTATACTTTGTGACATTCAGAAGCCTCTACAGCAGAACAACAGTTCTCTGAGAAGTTTGCTGTTGCAGACAATAAAACCAATTCTTTTTCAGAAACTTACAAACCTAGAAAACTTCTGGATAGCTCTGTTATGCTATATTTATGCCCTAGTGGTGTTAAAATACACAATGCAATCGTACTCATTCAGGCTTACTTTTGATGTTTACTCCCAATTAACAGACTTTAAGAGTAGAAGGATTATTTTGGATTTTTTTTAAGATGTAATTTAAATTCATAAATATTTACAGTGAGATGCTATTACTTTGTATTTCATTTTTTTCTCATCAGATCTGATTTTTTTATTAAAGCAATTAATAATTTTTGAGAGTGCAGTCCCGAAATTGCTCATTCAAATACTTTTGCTATCATCACAAGCTGTGATTATGTGCTTCAGAAGGATCTTTATATATTTTGCTTTGACTTCTCTTCAGCTGCTGCATGACACAAAATATCAGACCATGAGATGAATTTCTGAGACTACATAGTGCTGCATTATGTTACTAAGGTGCACACTTCTGTCAGTTTACAAGATTGGTAGTAGTCATGACCAGGCCATTTAAAAGGGGCAAAAGGCTTTTTCCTTTGGTTCTGTGCAATGCTGCTCTTCCATTGCCTCTGTACTCCTCATGATCCCTTTTTAATGGCTGTATCTTAAAGTCCCGTTAATGGGGAACTGTCTTAGACCACGAACTGTGGGTTCATTTGACTCCTTCAAGGTGCAAAAATCTAGTTTTTAGTCATCAGATACTGAGATCAGCAATGTGGAGAGGTGTTTTGCTGATACAGTAGTAGAGCTGGTAGAGCAGACTGTGGACCAGTCTGGGGTGGCCAAGACCAGACTGATCTGGGTCACATCTTCTACATCATTTACATGAGAAGAATCAGTGTGATTCACTTTGAAAATATGTTTGACTTAAAAAAAAAGAGCAACCTGCAGTAATGAAATCTACAGATAAAAGCATCAATGAACTGGATATTCACATTGATTTGGGACTCTCTGTCTCCTGCTGCTGAGAGCACTGAAAAATGGCAGGTGCTCCTTCATTGCTCCTTCTGTGCCTTAGCCCAATACAGTGTCACAGGTACATTTTCCATCCTCTGCCTCTTGTATGCTTGTGAAATGGCCAGCTCCAGTCCCAACCAACACCAGTGCTTTAGTCAAAAATGTTGACTTTAGCATGTGTGTGTAAAAAGAGAGAACAGATGTTTCAGAGTTCTGTCCCAAACTTGGAAAAGAAAATCCTTAAAGTATTTATGTCTCTAATGTTAAATGCTAGGTCAAACTGATCACTGTGAAGCTGTATGTGGCCAGTGGAGCTCCAGTAATCTGGTTTAAATTTGACCTATTTAAACTGTCCTATTACATTCAACTGGTGATTTTCGTTACTACCTTTTTATAGAAATGTTTTCAACCAGACATTGTGACTTGTCTATGAAAACAGCTAAAATAGGATTAACTGATATTTTTTTTAAGCTTATGGAACATTGTTGGTTTTAATACATTCAGTAGTTGCTGTAAAAATGTTAGGAAAAGATAGGTTTTAACAAAAGTTTTAGATCAGGATCTGTACTTACAGTTCAAACCCACCTAATTTTGAGCACTCCCAGGATTTCAGAGAGTTATAATTCACATCTGTGTTTCTAACTCCTTCATGCCTGATTGTCTGAATGTGCACTTTTGGAACAGGTCCATGTCTAATAGGCTAAATTGTAGTTCCCAAATCAGAAGCCACATGGCACTGCTATATAGTTTTCTTTTCTCCTCTTATAACGTAGCCTCCAAAAAAGGTTCTGTCAATCCAGCAAATTGGATTATTACAAAATACCTAAGTCTACACTTTCTACCTACCTGCTGTTGAACTCACACATTTTTATTTCTACCAATGGTTTAGTAAAGCATTTGCACATGGCCACAGTGGGGACTCCTCTGCCAAGTGATTATTTATCAGAGCACTGGAGCAAATTTGAATTATGCAGGACCCACTAAGCTGTCCTAGGATGGTAAGGGTAGTTAAGGTAGAGATGAGATTCTCTTATTTTAAATACTCATAGAGTCAAGCTAATTTTTATGTCAAGCACAGGCTGTATTTACTTGCATTTTCCTCTATTTCTCTACTAATTAAAATATTTTAGTTTCGTGGTAACATATGTGAAAAGCGTTGACAACAGCTTTGCTTATTCCACATGTTAATTATGTATTTGCTCAGAGTATGCTGATGAACTGTGTGCATTTCTCACGTTAAGATTTCATTTCATGTCAAAGAAAAAAAGGGAATGTAGTAAGTGGATTTGTGCTTTTAATTTTAGATATTTCTTTTTGCTCTCAAACAATCTTGTATGATTCCTCTGTACCACATGCTTTTGAAAATCTTTCGTTGGCAAAAGTTAAAGAAGAAAGTAATACTTGCTTCTCAGAATAGAATTTTTAAACAAAGCAAAACAATTTTGCCATTAATGAGACAATTAAATGAAACAAATGACACGGCAAGCAAGAAAAAGACCACAGCATCACACTCAAGGAATGCACAGGCACACAATAGCTTATGCAATATTCCCCATCTGACTAAGTCAGTAAATACAGAGATTTCCGTGGAATTATTCACTACAATGGGCCATGGTGACTATAGCTCAGTAAATGCAATTGACAAGCTTACAGCATTCTTAGTAGTTTTCATCCATAGGCAACTCAATGGATTTCACCCCAGCTGCAAGACCCAACCCAGCACTGGGTTTGTAAACCCCAAATTCTGACTGGCTTGAACACCACTCATTCCTGAAAATGGTACTTTGGGAATCAAATCTCTCACATCTCGAATAATTTACACCCTTACAGTTCTGTATGTGCATATGCATTTACAGGCATGTACACGTGCATATATATGTAAACACACACAATCCAACAAATGCATAAAATTACTTTCTTTGGTAAACTGTTTTACTGTCATAATCACATAGGGCTTAAGTTCGCTGTAATAATTTTTTTTCTAATACAATATTTCAACCATTTTCCTCTGTGTTATTTTTTTGAAATTAAAGTCTTTGTTTCATTACAATGTCTGTGTCTGTACTCACTTGCATTTGAGAAATTGAACCATTACACTTGCTTTGTTGAGGAATATGGCTCCTTCCAGCGTTCTGCACGGCCGCCGAAAAAAGAAATAAATGCATTTTTGGGGTGTTCTTTATCTTCTAGAAAGCATATCCACGAAAAAATTAACTTTTCGTGTGTTTTTTCTTCCAAATGAGAAAGTAATTAACAGCACGTGTTGGGCTATTCACTAAAGACTACAATAAATTATTTACTATTTTCAAGCTAATGAAGTGAATGCTTGATCTAAAAAATGAGAGTGTGTATGATTATGTTCATTTTCCAGTTACGACTTTCCAGTTCAAAGATCATCTTAACTGCTGGCTGCCTGTTCCTGTAATTTGCTGAATGTATTGAAACTCCTTCTCTTAATTCATGTCTCCAGAGATGCTCAGCACCTGGCAATAGCAGGCCTTCAGAAAGCTGTCCAAAGGACAAAAACAGTAAATTTTTTTTTTTTTTAGTGAAACACCAGAAAAGCACAGCTTTGTCACTGGAGTTCCATATGAAAGTATATTAAAAAATAACAAACCAAAGCAAACCACAGAAATACATCGGTTTTGTTGGGCTTGCCAAGGTAACGTAGCACAAATCAAAGATCATATTCCGAGACAACAGTTAAGCACTGGAAACAAACTGCCCAGAGAGCTTTTGGTATCCTTATTGTCATCAGAGGGGCTCTAAAAACAGATAAGGTTTGCACATCTGCCAGGAATAACTAAGTATGCTCAGACCCATACTGGGGCAGGGGAGTGAGCAGATGAACCCTTGAGGGACTCGTGTTCTCTGAATCCACGTTCAGGTTGTTCTGAAGGCGAAAGCTTTGCCTCTGCTCAGGAATCTTACGAGAGTCAAGGGCCGTGACACTTCATTTGCTCTGCACCCGAAACTCCCACTGAAGCCAATTATTCAATCTAATTTAACAAAGACCACAGCTTCTCTGGCTGTGCAATTGTTGGTAACCATCAACAAACTGATTCATCTACAATTGGGCCAAATGTTACAAAATCTGTTTCTGAGTTCTTGTTTGTACCTCCATCATAAGATTACACCAAAATTAAAGCATGCAGTACTTGAACTAACTTCAAAGGCTGAGCTTGCACTTCTAGCTAGTTCAGCCTTTTTATTGGTTCATGTTTTCCATTTGGCTTCAACATCCTGTTCCTTACTGATGCCCTTCTAGAGTTTCATTTACAAATATTATGTCCCTGGTTAGTGAGCCACGCTAATTAATACTGTGGTGGGGGCTATGGATTATAGTAATCTCATGCCTCCTGCTTGGAAAAACACTGCAACTTTTCCAGACGTTTACATGTAATGCTGTATTGAACATGGCCAAATTTGTTTCAGGAAAATGTATCCTGAACTCATTTAACCAAAATATATTTAAGGTTGCTTATACTGTTATCTATTGCCAGTTTTGTTAATCATGAAGCTCAAAAGTTTCAATGCAGTAGAAAACTGAGACCCATGATTTCCTAATTAGATTATTTCGAACAAAACAGTAAAGTTAAAACAGGCTGGTTTAAGTATAGATATTTTAAAAAGTTTATGCCAATAACAAGTTAAAAAAACATGAACAGATGATTTGACTGCTTTCTAGAAGCCCCATGTCTGACTGTGCCTCACCTTTCAAACCGGGGACCATAATCTGAGATGAATTTTAGCTCATGTGGGGATTTTGTAGTAAGAAACTCCCTGGCTCTGAGGACTTAAAATGTTCCCAAGATTATGATTATAAAGAAAATCTATATCTGCAATACCAAATATTAGATAGAAATTATGAAGCCTTTGCAAAACATAGCAATCCTAAATTAGTAGATTCTTCCAGTAACAAAATAAATTAAAGCAATGACATTCTTTAGGAAGAATATTTGACTAGACCAGGTAATGTAATTGGAAACAATGAATAAATTTGCAGGCTCACAATTATTTCACTGGATCATAAAGAGGTCAAGAAATACATCATCCCTGGGGTACTTTTTATTTTAGTTATGGTTTTTAATTGTGTTCATGAACTCTTTTTTCATAAATGGACATGATTTGATTGATGTGACTGCAGTATGATGATACAAGTCACAACAAATCTGAGACACCCTTCACTGCTTCTAGACTCTAATTTCAGGCACAGAAATGAAAACCTGCCAACATCTCGTAACACTAACCCATGTCATCACCTCAGTGTGAATTAAAACAGACTAAAATGAGATCTTCAGAAATCTATGAGTAAAAAGTCTAAAAATTGCCACAAGAACCAATTGCAGAGAGATCTTTATGTATAACCTGGGCCAATCTTTTTCTGTCAGAACAAGCTCTATATTGTACTAGGTAAATTGAATAAACAGCAAAGATATTCCTGGGTTAGATCCTACTGCTGCAGGTTTTTAGATGTCACCCTTGCAGGGTGCTGGCCCTCACCTGAGCAAGGCCCCTTCTCCTCTCCGTGCAGCTCACTCCTCCAAGAGGAACATGCTGAGCCAAGAGCTGCCCAAGCAAGTACCTTGGCCCTAACCAAGGAAGGTACAAATGTAATGCCTTGATGAGAGTCTGATCTTCTGTTTGAAGGAGGCTTTCCCACTTCACAGCCACTGTTTTACACCCACAGGGAAGTCGGTCTGTCATTTTCTGTGAGAATTAGTTCCTTGGGCAAAATTAGAGCTGTGTCAAGAGCAGGAGTTGGCCACCTCCTGCTTTCCTGGAGATGTGATGTTCACTAGTCACATCTGGGAAAAACAGATCCTCTCCGTGCAGCTGGCCTAAAGTCTATTAATGTGTGAACACTCCTTGTTTCAATGGCTTTGGACTACTGTAGGGTGTCCATGTGAACATTCTGCTCAGACTGAGAGTAACACATCCACAGTCAAGGAGGGGAGCACTGGCAAATGTACCAGGTGCAAGCAGGGACTCCCCAGGATTGCTGGGCATGCCATGGAAGCATTGTCTGCCATGTCATAGTTTCTGTATGGTAGATGATTGCAGAGAGAGAATTTTGCCTTGTGTGAAACGAAACCATGTCACAGCACATGAACCAAAGTGTGCTTTGAACAGGAGTGTGAAAACTTGGCCTTTTGTCGTCATGTTGTGCTCCTTGCTTTCATTTCTTAAGAGAGTAGCTCTGCTCCTGTGCTGTTCTTAGCCTGGCCACCTTCTGGAGCTGAAAGCAGACTAGGAATGCTTGTGCTGAGATGGGCCTGTAGAGACTGAATGACATCTAACAATTTTATGTGTTGACTGGTTACATTTTAGATTGGAGTACTTGTCTGTAAAGGTGGTTCAGCATGTTCCTGGAAAAACAACGATGAGGAATGAGAGTAAGGCATCTCTACTCAAATACAGAGGAGAAAAGGAACAGTATAAAAATGTTTCTTTTATGACTTTATTTCCATTGCAGACAAGCTACATAACATTTAAAACCACAAATGACAAAAGAATCTTGGAAACTTTTAAAAGGCTTTGAGCAAGGAACAGGGACTGGAAGGAGGTGTTTCTTGTGGGTGTGGTTTTGTTTTTTTCTAAGAAATGCAATGATAATGTAGAGCATAATGGCAATGAATAACAAACTTAACACTTTTAAAAATTAAACTTCTAGGTAGGAATGGCACATACAAAGTTCTACTTGTTTAAAAGCCCAATTTATCTAATCAAGGGTCTCCTGTTGCTAAATGAAATAGTGTATTTATTTCAGATAGATGTCTCAAACCAAAGGACCCCAGAGGGGGAACAATTAATGCAGAATCAAAATCCAGAAAACAAAGTGTCACATGACTGTCAATGTCACAGCTCTGAAACCTGGTGTGTTTTCTGCTTCTTGGGCCTGAATACACACATTAGCCATGCCCTGACTGCAAGTTGGGAACTGGGGAAATAGCTCATTTTTTAACAGTACAACCCATGATGGTACCAAACACAGGATCATTTGCATTATTCTTTCACTATTTCATGTACATTCAATACAACAAAATCTGGCTCTTTACAAGTGGAATAAAACTTAAGAAACCACTTTTTTTTGAGATTCTTCTATTTCAGAAACTTGCATAAAATCAACAAAGGCTTGTGAAATCCCTGTCTGCTTCATTTATTGTGATTTGAAATTTTCTGGTTTTCTCCTTTGTTTATACTGCTCCTTTGGAAGCACAAGGATATTTTTCTTCCCCCTACTAATTTTGACTTTTTCCATTTAGGAATCATTGATTCACTCTCATTTTTTTGCACAACTGCCATTCCAATTCTGTTAAAAAAACTTGTTGTGCCCCCATATCTTTGTTCCACAGCACCATTGGCTGATGCAGACACATCTGTGGAAAGAGAGTGTTTGATCAGTTAATTTCTGGCACAGAAAGGGGAGGATGAGCCCAAATGTATGCATTTTTAAATGTTTCTTTTGTGATAGGTAGGCTTTATATTAAACTATTTAGAACTGCATTAGAGAATTGCTGATGTTCCATGTGATCTTTTTCCAGTAGATTTTTGGTTCTGATTTGATCCAAATTATGATGATCTAAAGACTTTTCATGGCATTTGCAAAATCATTTGATTGTCACAGTCCTGTTCCTAGTTGGAGTCAGTCCACACCACAGCAAGTCCTGAGTATCACAGCTGGTACTCTTTGAGTAAAAGAAAAGGATTCACTGACTAAAATTTCTCTCACCAAAGTCAGAAGTAAATTTTACTTTCAATTCCGATGGAGCACAAACAAGAAATTATTTAGCATTAATGCCTTCCTTCATTCTTCAAAAGAAGATCCTCCTCAAGGACACAATGAAGAAGTGTAAACTGTTGCTGGCTCTACAGTATTTTGGAGAGAGGAAAAAAAAGGACTGAGGATTCTACTTCGATAGCTGTGACACCTTTTGAGTGAACAATCCTAATGCTTGTGTCCCAAAGACAACTAGAGTAGGTGTCAGAACCCCCAAGGAGGTTCTGGAGAGGGTGGACTGAGAAGAAAACAACTGCTGTTGTCTCTGTATATCTGTATATGCCTTCTTACTTTCAGCAGGTTTATTTACTTTCCTTCATTTGGATGCACAGGTTCCCCTCAGGTCCAGCCCTACAGTCCATTGAGAAACTGGTGAGACAGGAAGCCACTCTGTGCACTGATCTCATGGAGCTGTTTGTCTCTGCTCTCCTTCCATGGCTCTAGCTCTAATGTATTCTCCATCCTTTTTTTATCTCCTGTTTGCACAGTCCTGGACTGCCCTTTCCACACAACAATAAGGAGTTGGCTGTATATTCCACAGTAATGACATCAAAGGATGATAACAATTAGCACTTCATTTAGCATCTTAACTATAACACAGAGATGCCTAGCCAGCAGTATCTCAGGCACATGGGGAAACTGGCCACACAGAAAAGAATTTAATGATCTGGCCAGCCATGAAGGAAGATATTGAAAACAGCAATCAGGATTTTTTTTATTTACAGACCTACTTCCATCCACCAAAATATTCTGTCTCCACAAGACTGAAGCTTACAGGAAAATTACTCATATCTATGGTGACAGTAGCCCTGAAATCTGCCATGTTTTTCTGCCAATTACTTCTGTATTGTCTTTTCCATGAGGGCAAGTTGAGTAAAGAATTTCCTTCTTCTATCTAATCTAAACCTGCCATCTTTCAGTTTAAAGCCATTACTCCATCCTGTCACTGTATGTCCCATGTAAAAAGTCCCTCTCCAGATTTCTTGTAAGCCCCCTTTAGGCACTGTAATGTTGCTCTAAGGTCTCCTCGGACTCTTCTCTAGGCTGAACAACCCCAGCTTCTCTCCAAAGGAGACAAGGAGGTGTTCCAGCTCTCTATTCATTTTGTGGGCCTCCTCTGGGCTCACTCCAACTGGTCTATGTCTGCTGCTGAGGCAGCACTCCAGGTGGGGTCTCACCAGGGTGGAGTAGAAAGGTAAAATCATCTCCCTTGACCTGCTGGCCATTCTGCTTTTGATGGTGTCTGGGATGTGGTTGCATTTCTGAGCACACATTGCTGCTTCATTGAGAACTTCTTGTCCATCAACACCCCCAAGTGTCCCTTCTTATTCCCTGTCCAGCCCGTGTTTGAGATTGGGATTGCCCCAGCCCAGGTGCAGGATCTGGCACTTGGCCTTGCTGAACTTCATGAGGTTTGCACAGCCCCACCTCTCCAGCCTGTCTAGGTCCCTCTGGCTGATATCCTTTCCCTCCAGCAGGCTGACCACAGCCCACAGCTTGGAGTGGACAGTGCTGAGAGTGCACTTGATCCCACTGTCCATGCCACCAACAAAGACTTGAACAGTCCCAAGACTGACCCCTGAGGAGCACCACTTGTCACTGCTCTACACTGGAACTCTTGACCACAAGTCTTTGAATGCAACCATCCAGCCAATTCCTTAGTTCCTGATTCACCAAGTGGTTCATCCATCAAATCCATACCTCTCTAGAGACATGGATGCCACGCAGGACTGGGTCAAATGCTTTGCACAAGACCAAGTAGGTCACTTGGTCAGTCGCTCGTCCCTCATCCACCAATGCTGGACCCTGTTACAGGAGGCCACCAAAAGCCTGACACCATTTTGTCAGGCATGATTTGCCCTTGATGATATATCTTGCCACTCTTTCTGCATTATGTCATTCACATTTGGGGTTTTTGTGTTAATGCACATGGGGAAAATTCTTAGATAGACATTCTTCATTTTGGTCTCAACTATTGTGACAAACTTTTCTTCAGTTTGAGAGAATGTTGTCCAAATTGCATCAATTCAAACTGCTGTTGCAAAGAACATTCTTCCAGCTTGTAGCCACAGCTGTATGATTTCCCTCTGAAATTTTCTACTGACACTTATTTCTTCTTAATTCCATCACAGGAAAAGAAACTCCTCTTCAGTTTTAAAGGTCCATCTCACTAATTTGATGTCAGGATCTGCTGGCTTTGGCAAGGGAGCAAAAGGCTTGAATGAATACCTCACTGCACAGGAGGGACTTGCTTTTTCAAGCCAGAGATTTATAGCATTCAGTGTAAATCCCACAGAGACTCCCCAGGAATACAAATGACAATTCCACGTGCAGGTGGTGATTAAGTGGAAACCACAGGCAAAGCACATGTTCCTCATTTCCAGGAAAGGTATAAAAACTGTGTAAGGGACATCTAGAAAGGATTACAAATGGCTTCATTTCTTTCTAGGCTTGGCCAATAATTCCTGGCAAACTCTCTATATAAAGGCCTAAATCCCGTGGCCCAGCAGCGTCACCCTGGGCATCCTTCAAGTGGGGGACTTGGTTTTCTCTCATGGCTCTCAATAGAGTCACAATATGGTCTGGATTGGGAGGGACTTTAAAGACAGAAGGGACCTGAGCATGAGCCAGTGTGAAATGAATGGGCCAGGAGAGCAGCTCCTCTAAAATGGCCTTTATTAGGATCAGCTCAGGGTTGGGGGCCCGACAGGTCACACATCACCGCTCCCAGGGGTCATCTGGAGGAGAAATGCAGCTTTGTCTGATGGTGTTCAGGCAGAGCTGGGGCTTCTGTCCTCACAGAAATCCACAGCAAGATCCCCCCTGCTTTAAAAATCTGGAGTCCCTTTTCCAATCAGTGTCTCTTAGGGCGAGAAGTCAAAAATGGTCTAGGGGGACACTGTATGTTCTTCCTCACCTACAGCTGTTGTTTAAATACTTTTATTCCGTGGTGGCTCATTGTTTTAGGGGTTTCTTTGCTGGGTGCANGCTCCTTTGTTTAGGGGTTGCTTTGCTGGATGCAACACATCCTCTCATTTGCATACAAGCCCTGACATCTCCCTCCCCCTCGTGGTTCTGAGTGCCCTTTTCCAGGAAGCAGCAGAAGTGATACTGAGTGAAAAGAGGCCTCAGTAACAGAATTACTTAACAGGTAATCAGAACTTCACTTCAACGTTATCTTATCTAACTTTATAACTTCTCGAAGTAAATTATTTTGGGAGCTTTATT
>VZTB01003900.1:0-32897 GCA_013397245.1 Thryothorus ludovicianus | reverse complement strand
CGATATTTGTGTGAGTTTGTGTAGAACTTGCAGTATATTGACATCAAGAATGTATTCAAATACTAGAAATGACAGGACACGATTGAAAAAGTATTACTGTGTTAATCTATTCCTTTATTATTATTATTTTCTTTGCCCGTGTGTGAAATTTAAAGTGCCAACACGGGTTTTATTCCAGTGCTAAAGGACCCATCATTTCAGTNATTAAGTCATTCAGGTGGGCAGGACAATGGAGCCAGAAAGCTTTTGGGAATATGTGAAATACCCTCTTTGTCTCTGGACATATGTCGAGTGGTGATATTATTTCTGGTGGGACCACTGTACTTCTGCTTTATTAACCTGGAATAATCTTTGTGTTTCTTAAATTGGACCTGGAAGCATCTGGGTATTTTCACCTCTCTTTAACTAAGGTAAAAATTGAGTGTTGAGCCCTTCTGCAAGGAGCTTAGCACCTTGCTGGACCCCTGCTCCTAGCACACAATGAGGGGAAGGCAATTCCTTCCTACCAGTTGCTCCTGCAAACAAAGCAGGATACAGTCTAGCCTAATATTTGTTAATCCATAATAGTCTCCCTAAGTGCTGTTTATTGAAAAATATTGTGTGGTTTTGTATGGATAAACCATCTCTGTCACTGCTAATATTTGCTGTTGCAAACTGTTACTGCACAGCTCTGGGAGGGTTTGTCCAGTTTGCTGCTGATTTGTATGGTGAGTGACAGTTTTGGACAAAATCCAAACCCTACATTCATATTAATTTAAACTGATGTAAGTTAATGGAGAAGAAGCAATAATCTGCAGTTAACAACTGTAGTAAGGTGTCCACTCTAGCCATAGGATTTTCATTTCAAAGATGTCTCAGAGGCATTTGACATCACATGTTGTTTAGAGAAAGGGAATTAATTCTTTGCTGAGTTATATTTATGTTAAGAAAAAAAATACAGAAAAGTTGTGGGCCTTAAAGTGCTGAGAAAAAAAATTAGTAAGGCTCTTTAACAGCTGGTTTTTTGTTTGGTTGGTTTTTTTTTAACAGAAAATGAGAGGCAGTCATTAGAAAAGTCCTGAAAAAATATTCTGAATACTAATTTTAGTTTGAAGTAAGCATCACAGTTTTTTTTATGAAACTGTAACTAAAGGAAGTTAATAACTGTATAACCTGTTCACTTGGTGCGTTTACTTACTTCTATTTATTAAATGTACTTTGTATTGTGTGCCCCATTTATTACATTCTGTATTATATTTGCTGTGACTGCCAGGGAAGGGTTATGATAAAGTCAGAGGCAATGAAGATGGGTCCTCATCTAACAGGTGCTCCACTCCCTTTGTTCTTTGTATACACATATTCAAATCACATAAGGCAGGGGACAGGATAGGACCTGTTAACTCATTGCTGATTTCCCTAGCAAATAAACCAGCAGCTGCAGGTCCAAGCTCTGGCTTAGTGCTGAGAAGGTGGCATTTGTGTGGGACAGGATGCTCTCATGCAGCCCTTTAGCCAACTTCTTTTGGGACTTACAGTACAAAATATATTTCCTGCTTGTAGGTAAGATACAGTATTAATTATATTTTATTGTCATTGTGGAAATGTGAATTGGTTCTATAAGATTTATCTTCATAAATCTAAAGATATTTCTGTTGTATTGTCAGATGTTTGATTTCAGGAAGGTAGCCTAAAAGATAGTATCACCTTGTTTTATGAGTGAAGCTAAAGTTTTAGCAACTGAACAAAATGAATGCTATACATTGATTAAATATACATAATCTACATGTAAAACATGAGTATTGATTAAATACATACTATTACATTTTATTGAGTAACATATGTTGTGCATTTTTCTTTACAAGTGAGACTGGACAGGTTCTAAACCAATGATTATACAGCTGTTACATACTTCTTTAAAAATTTCATAAGACAGCACTGATACATTATTTTTCACTTCTTTAATGACATGAATTTTTCTGTAATATCTGAATGTAATTGCTATTGAAACTAAATTAAGCTTTTAGTCAACTGAAGAATATCTCCCCATTAATAGTGCATTTGTTTGGTGTCTGGGTGCAGTTTTTTTAAGTATGC
Source organism: Thryothorus ludovicianus (assembly GCA_013397245.1). Taxonomy (NCBI): domain Eukaryota; kingdom Metazoa; phylum Chordata; class Aves; order Passeriformes; family Certhiidae; genus Thryothorus; species Thryothorus ludovicianus. Next base: position 30,824 of record VZTB01003900.1, on the reverse strand, counting down.
ATTTTTTGTCCGTGTAATGGATAAAAATAGCTGTTCTATGTACTTTGACAGAAATATCCTGTGATCAAATGTTAGATAAGCTTATTTCAACAAATTACTGTAATTACCTTTTTCTATATTTAATTATTTTTGTAAATGTCAACAGAGGAAATATTACAAATGTAGTGCATCCACTAATCATTCATGTATAGGAACAGCTTTTCTTTAATCTTCTCTGTAAACTTTACAGTTCTAGCTTATTATAGAGTCACCTAGTTTCCTTGATTTTGAGCTCAATACTTTTTCAAGACTTTTCACTTCATAATGATTGACATTTTATATGATGATTATTGGATTTCATCTTTTAAAATGAAAAATGTTTGGTTGATAAAAACAATGACTTTGTGCTTTATCTACTTTGCCACTTTATTGGATATTTTTCATTAAAATCCTGCAAGTGTTATTGTCATGCAAGCAGAGTGCTTTAGAGTACAGGTTTATTCACCAGGAAGTCTTGCATCCTTACCCAGATGTACACATTTTCTAGTAAGGGAAATCTGCTGCTCATACTTCCTATCATGATGAGATCAGGTGGATTGGAGACATGACACAAAGGCCACTGAAGGCATTGACCTCAGCAAATAAAATTATGTTCTGTAACAAAGCTCAGTAGAACTTTATCTTGGGCAAAAATCCCAATCTACGGAAGAGTATGCCCAAGTTTTCCATTATATAAATGGAGGCATAGGAATTGCAGCTTTCCTGGACCATTACATCTGGGTTGTTTAGTTTGTTGGGTTTTTTTTCCATAAATGAACATACTTGTAAAAAGGGAATACAAATATTACAATGACCTAGTGACATTTTGCACCAAGTTCAGGAGAGCTGAAGGTTTAAATAAATACTCCAGTGAAAAGCAGTTGAGAATCCAAACTCACTCTGACAAGGAGATGTGCATGTTAAATTCAGAGAATGCTGAAAAACCTCGCTAAGCAGGTTTCAGTTTATGCCATAAACTCAAAAGTTATGTCATAGTTTTTTATTTAAACTAAAACTGCAGCCGTTGTTTTATGTCAACAGCAATTCTGTTGTGCTTGTTAATACTGGTGATAGCAAAGTGAGATGGAAGCAAAGCACAGATCACTGAGCTCCAAATGGAGGTCGTTGTGGTACAGCCCTTACGATCATTATACAAAATTTAGGGTTTGGAATTCCATCATCTTGGGAAAAAAAGTGTATTATATTTGTAAAGCTGTAGGGATAGGATTAAGTGTTATGGAATTTGGGCCTGATAAATATGAGTTCAGTTTGACATATTGGCTTGATTTTGCTATTAACATTAATTCAAGGATTAGTCATAACAGTTTCCAGTTTGAATTAAAAATCAAATTAGCCAAATGCAAGTGAATCATAGAACGTTTTAGGGTTGGGGAAGACCCTAAAGAGCATCAAGTCCAGCCATAAACCTAACACTGCCAATTCCATCATTAAAGCATGTTCCATCATTAAAGCATATTCATCTACACATCTTTAAAGTGCCCCCAGGGAGGGTGACTCTACCACTTCCCTGGGTGTCCCATTCCAATGCCTGACAACACTTTTGGTGAAGAGGATAACCCTCTCAATAAAGAATATTCCAGACTGCAGAAGACATGATCTCTGCTAAGACCACAATACTTCCATCGCTGCTCCTGTCAAGCCCTTGCTTTTGACAAAACACCATTATCTAATAACTTGCCCCAGTCTCAGCCTGCCTTCTCCTTTGCCCTACCAGCCATGGGAAAGTTCCTGTGGGATGTTGGCACTCCACGAAATCACCCCAGTAAAGCCAGAGAGAGCAACAAGAACTGGAGTTATCCAAAGCCACCACTGAAGGGATTGAGAGGAAAATGAGGTTTATGCCCTCACCACCTCTGGTCCTAGCTAAAAGAATTTCCTTGATTGCAGATCAAAATATCTTTCTAAGACATTACACAGAGACAATTTTCAATCAAGTGGAACAAATTTAATTTGGAGTTTCTATTCCAATAGGTTTTGGCTGCAAAGAAGGTAAGTTTTCCAGCCCTGATTCTCTTTCCATTAGTCTATTATGCTGTTACCTTCTATACTTGTGGTCCCAGTTATCCTGGTGCTCATAAGACCTGCTTAGGTTATGCTAAGTTTTTGCACCAACAGTTCTTGTTAACTTATTATTCTAATAAGTTAGAAATATTATTTGTTTTCCGTATTTTATGATTGCACTGCTTCTGTTACTGGCACATTGTCCAACAGCAAAATCACCTATTGATAGCTAGATAAACTCAAAAATTGAACAGCCTAATACATAAAGAATGAGTAAGTATAAGGACAGATCTTTTAATTACAGATCTCTCTGTTTTTAAGAGATGTTTTTTACTTTATTCCAGTTGATCTAAAAATTGGAATTAGTGGTTATGTAATTGGTAGGTTATATGAAATAGATCTCCAGCATTAAATATTTCATGAAGGATTCTAGTGAGGAATTACTCTCTTTCTCTCTTTTTCAAGTGGACAACAGCAGTTCAAATCTGATTTGTACTCTAATCTTGCCAGGGAGCATATTAACATCTGAGAATTGTTAGAACAACCAACAAAATACTTAATGTCCTGTTAAACAGAGTCTAGCAAACCTTGAAGAGTTGTGCGTTGTTAGAAAATTACAAGAACAACAGGCTACAAATACTGTTAAAAAGGGGTAGGGAAGCAGGTTTCAATTTGATGTGCATCATCTGGTTTAGATTTTTCATCTGGAAAGCTAATCATGTAAACATCTCTGTCCTGTGTATCCTCCACTTAAGCCATTCCTCATTTTTTCTACCCTCTTCCTCTTGTTTTTTACCCTGTTCTCCTCCTATCTCAGCTGAACTCCAGACAGTCCTTTGCAAAGTAAAGTCCATGCATCCTGAAGCCCTCTGCCTGCTTTCTCCTCAGCCCTCATTAATGGGGGCTTGCCAGACTTCCTGTCAAAGGCTGTCACTGTCTTTTTGTGTATTTCCCCGTTAGTATTCTGCAGCATTTTCCTTTGGCTTCCCTGCCATGTCCTCAGAAATGCTGTGAGCTGTCTTTAGCTAAGTGTAACATTGCTTAGCTTTATGAAAAAGGAAGCCAGCCACAAAATTACTCTTTTGGGGTAGATTCTCTACAGCACTGCTGGCTACCCATGGGCCTGTCCACTCGTGCTCCATCTCTGCTCTGCTACTTTGCATGCCCTTCCAGAGTACCTCTGACATTAATTACTGGCATTACTGCTGCATCTGTAACCATCACCCCCTCTTTGTGTCCCCACCCTCATCTCCAACAAGTTTGCTCTGCCATTACCTCCTGGCAAAAAACTGTGCACTGAAATTTGATGATTCTAACCCAAAAGACTTGTACAGATACTGTATTATGCTACTGAATTGATTCTTTTTTTCTGTCACATAACCTAGGAAATTAAACATAAATGAACCTTTAACAATTTCTGTCATAAAGAATAATGAAATGAAAGTAGGAAATTTAAGAAACAAAGTTAACTCTGTGTTATGTTAATGAGCATAGTCACGTATTTTCGTTCTTTCTGCTCTTCCCTACCCACCCAGGTCTTTCCAGGTAGAAATGCATTTCCATGTACATCAGCTGGGAAGTTACTTTTTCATTACAGGTATTTGGAAGCATGTCAAGAATCACAGAATCTCAAGGATCATCAAGTCCAACCAAAAGTGATCTTTAGCAGGAAAAGGATAGATGGTGCATGGTGAAAGCATTGATTGTTGTCATGCACAGTGTGCTTATGCAGTAGCAGATGGATTTCTTAAATCATGGTTTTTACATCTCTTACTTATAAGTGGTTGCCTTGTTCCTAGGGTTTTTTACCACTTGCAGTATTGAACACAAATCTGAGCAATCAAATTTTCAACTAGAACCAGAGTCACATCTTGAACATACTAAAATGTTTTTGTATGTATTTTGAAAAATTGTGGTCTTAATATTTCAAAGTGGATGCTGTTAATCTTCTCTGGGCTTAAATTCTTTCATCTCCAAAGTCCAATCAGTTAATTTCAGTTCGTTAATGTCAATTCTTTGCATCATTGCTGTTCTCGAGTGTCGTGGAAAGGTTATTGTGAAAATCAATCACTTACTTCCAAGACTAAAGCTTTAGGTTTTTATAGTATTCTATAAATATGTCTTAGGCCAGCGTGAGAAAAAAATTGTTTTTAAAAATGTATGGGAAAGACAATGATTAACTGAGGAGTGGCCTTTTTGCACCATAACAGAGACAGAATTCTTGGAAAACAGAATTAATCATGTGGCTGAAAATTTCATTTTTGTACATATCAACAGCAAGGCTTAATTCTGCCAATTTCTTAAGACTGGAACACTTGAATTTTGCAAGCTTTGTATTTTTTCTTGAATTTAGTCTTACAGGTACAGAGCAGTCAGCAATAATAATTATATATAATTGTAGTCAGAATTCATGGAAGTGCTGCTTGTCAGATTCAGTCAGTTTCTCAGTATTACTGACAGACTACCTAAGAAGCTCCTCTGTAGCTGAACCAACCCAGAAAAAATCCTAAAAACTGAATTCACAGTCCAAGACTGTTAGACAGTGTAAGACCTAGAAATACAAAATATTTTAAAGGGAAGATATTTTATACATTAAGGTAAATGTACATTATCTCATTTTTGTCAAACTTTCAACAGTAAAAGATCCTTCCTTTGGCTTTTTGTATAATTTAAGGCTAGAGCTCTGTAGCTAGATGCAGCTTCACCAAGGTCAGTGAGCACTTGCTCCATTCATAACTAAAATCTAAATGATAACCACTCAAAAAAAAAAGTAAGTTTTAGCCTTAAGAGTTTTTTCACCCTGAAAATTTCTCATTTGAGTTTTCTGGGGTTTCCGCTTGAGTTTGGGGTTTGTTTATTTGTTTGTTCATTCATTTTTATGCAGGGATTTGTTCTGCCTTGAAATTGACAGTACCATCTCATACCGTCCATGGTATTGAGGGGCAACCACTTCACCTTTCTGTTGACTACAATTTCAATGCTACAGCTTCTGAAATCCAGATAATTTGGCTTTTTGAGAGGTCTCGGAGTGATCCAAAATACTTGCTTGGCTCTGTAAATCAAAGAGTGGTTCCAGACTTGGAATACCAGAACAAGTTTACCCTTTTACCACCAAATGCATCTTTGAGGATTAATCCATTGCAACTCAATGATGAGGGCAATTACATTGTAAAAGTCAATGTCCGTGGAAATGGAACCATAGCTGCAAGTCAAAAGATTCAAGTAGCTGTTGATGGTAAGTTAGTAAAAGATAGTATCTTCATTTTGAAAATTAAATTGCAGTAGTTTTGGAGACCTGGTTCTTAGTTTCCAGTTACAATGGTGTCTCATTTAATAAATGCTAATATATTGTTTTCTACTGCTGCTGGAGAGATTACTAAAATATGTCATCTTTAAGCAAAATCAATATATGGATTGATGTTTCTATATCATAAGTAAAATACTTAAGAGGTATAGAAACATTTAAGATTAAATTAGACAGATTTCTAAAAAATAAGATTTATTAGGTTTCTGCTGTGCTATCATGAGGATGCATTGAATTTCAAGTAGTCTTTTTCCCTGAACAACTTTACCTTCTGTAGCAAAGAGGAGGCATTGACTTTTGCTGGTGACCGTAGCCCTTTGTCTGTAAAACAAGGCCAGATCTGAATTCTTAAACTACTGAATTTTCCTCTTTGGATTCTGTTCTTTGTATTGGGGACTTAAAAAAAGGGGAGTAGAAATGGGAAAAAATTATCTAAAAGGATGACAGGAGGGTTCTGTAATTTATGGATTATACAGAGGGAACCCTGTAACTGTTGGACTTGGAAGGAATGAGATGAATGACATCTTGAAGTGACAAAGTTGTAGCTGCCATTTTACTCCCAAACCCATCCCATTCTGCAGACATCCTCATGACAGATCACCCAGATTTCAGTGGTGCCCAGTGTGGGCAGAGCAGTGGGCAGTCATGCTGAGGGGTCACACACAATGGGCAGTGTCCTGCTTTTTGTGCTCTTTTCATTTCTGTGGACTCAGTGATTTATGTATGAGGCAAGAGGCCGTGGTACACATGACTGCAGCCTTTATCCTATTGCCAGTAATATAAAGAGTCTGGTTTTATTTATGTCCCATAACAATTCTTACAGTCACCAGCTGAGAATATGGCCTTCTTTTTTTAACCTTTAATTACATTTAAGAGATAAAATTTGAAATATAAGTAATTTCCAGAGAGAATTATGATTGTTATTTGAATCATCTTGACCATAAAGACTGTAATACAATGGCTTGTCACTTTAACAACTCTTCATATCTCTTTATTTTACAGTTCCAGTCACAAAGCCAACTGTACATACTGAACCATCTTCAGGAGTAGTGGAGTACATAGGGAATATTACCCTAAAATGTTCTGTGGATAGAGGTACAAGGGTAGCTTACCAGTGGATGAAAAATGGGAAGCATCTTCATGCTGGCCCTAATTATACCTTTTCATCAAACAATGCTACACTTCTAATTGTTCCTGTAGTAAAAGAAGACATTGGGAATTACAGCTGTCTGGTATCTAACCCTGTCAGTGCAATGGAAAGTGAGATAATTGCACCAACCATATATTGTGAGTATATGAAATATTCATTGTTATCTTTGTATGAATGATTTTGCTGGAAGGAGTGCCTCCAAATATGAAAAGAGGCAGAAAACAATTGAGTCAACATTATATGTGATCTTGCATTCAAAATGAGCTTGTTTGTAATCGCTCTAACTTAAAATGGGATAATAAAATTATTCACTGCTCTGTAGTTGTGAAGATCACTCTCAACTGCAGAATTCAAATTCACAAAGGAAAAAAATAACGAGATCGTTATACGTGAAAGTGTTGTTGTAAATGGAGACACCAAATAGAATCAAACAGCTAAGCACAGGAAGTACCCAGGCTGAAGGACTGGTATTAGTGGGTTTCCTCAAGATGATTTCAAGTCCAGTCCTTTTTAATACTTCTGTTATTGGCACCAGAAAGAGGATAGGGAGTATCTCAATGAAGTTCATTTATGACATTAAATAGGAGTACTTTGACAGAGTAATAGAGCTGGGATGAAATTTGCTGGTAAAAAAATAAATGAGTATGCCCTTTCAGAGAATAAAAAACATGAACTTCTGCTGATAAGATCGAGATTGATTAGAAAAATAATCAAGGCAGTGAGCCTAGATGATTGAGCTCTTGCAAGATATCTATGAACTGACAGAGTGATTCAGGCATGAGAAATAGATTTAATTCTAGGGCAATGGATTTTCAACAAGGAAACAAGAGGAATGCTGATGGCACACAGAAGATAACACCCCATGCACAATGCTTCATGCAGTCCCTGCAGATCCCAGAACACTGATCTTGAACTGAAAAGAAAGGAAATAAGACAGGAATGGAGAAGAGACTTCAGTCAGGCTTAGCAAAATTGGAACTGAAAGAAGTGATTGCTTTCCACATCAAATGGGAAACATGAGGGAGCAAGAAAAGTTGCATAAAGACCGGTTTTTGCAGAAGAAAAAAACACAAGGCAGCCAGATATTTTGACTGGAAATGAGGGCACCTGATAATTTAATTGAGTTGGAGGAAACAAAAGATTGATTTAATCACCATTCAACAATTATGCAACAAATCTTAGGGCCTTCTCATTTTGGTCCATGTCTGGAAGTCTCAGCACCTCCTCAATTTTCAAGTAGCACGTGCTACACATATGTGACCTGCTATGCTCTCTCTCCCTCATGTCCTCAGGGGTCAAATTATCCTTTTCAGGGGAGAGCTGAAATTTGAAAGGCCAGGACCTACTTTGGCACCAGTCCTATTCAGGTATAGCCAGTTTACCCAGTGGCCCAGTCTGGGAGGGACACTGCAAGGACTGGAACTGGATTCCCGTCCAGCCAAGGGCTGGTGCTCGTTCCTGCTTTCTCCAGGCTCTGGCAAATGGCAGCTAGTAGGCAACCCATGCTCAACTTGTTATGATTGCACTACCAACATATTCAGAACCTACATATCTTACATTTCTAGCTCTCATATTTTCCTCCTCCTCCTTTCATCTGCTTTCATCTCTGATTATCTATTCTGCTAGTTCTTTTTGGGGCTTTTGTTATAACTTGGAAGGATTGGATAAGGGGATGACTTACATCGAAAGTGGGGGGGGGAGTCTCTACACTGCACCAGGAGAAGGGAAAAAGACTGCCTAAATTAGCAAAGATTTACAAGGACATTGATAGATGTGAGCTGACACAAGCTTATGTGTAGCTTATAAAATTGACAGCAGGGCAGACTTGAAGATGAAGAAGCAGTTGCAAAGAGTCCTAAATGGGTGAATATTAATTGAGCTTCCACTTCATTAGACAGAGGAATCATGATAAACAAGGAAATAACCAGCACTGATACAAATTTAACTTATCATTACTGTAATTTTAAAGAAAAAATCAATCACATTCTTTCCTCAAGGTAGCACATTTTCATATGCCTGCATTTGCAGAGTCACAATCTCGGCTCACTTATGTTCTTTAAGTGCTAAGAATGAGACCTGAAGGTGTATGAGTGCAGTTCCTCTGCTGTGTTTCTCACTTTAATGAGCTGTGAATTGGCCTTATACAAATCTGTCTTCAAAGAATACCTACAGAGCAGTTGGCGACACTGTATCCAGCCTGACAGCCTCACCTCCTGCAATAAAGTCAGGTTAGGTTGAAAAAATATCTGCCACTCTTGCTACCTTTTGGACAGCTCTGTTTGTTGCACGGCCCGTGTGAGATTTGGCTTTCGGACCTGTAATACTTGGGATTGTCTCCAAAGCGCTGATGGCACTGACAGTTGTCTGGGACACTTCCTCTGACAAAGTGTGTGCCCTTCAGCCCCAGCTCCTCCTGGCTTCCTCCCTTTTTCCTTACTCAATTGCACACATTTTTCAGCAAATTTGAAAAATCTTTCCGAGTTTTAAACTGGAAACCTGGTTTTGACCCATTGTTTACCAGAATTTTAAAATTTCCAAGTTACTTAAGTGTCCACATTTCTTGAATTTTTGCTGCTTAGATGGTTGTGATATACAGCTCTATCAAAAACCTGGAGATTCACTTTTTCTCCACGTGTGTAAATATTATTGTAGATGCATTTTCAGAACGTCCTTCATCAGAACTGAGGATTTGCTTTGTGCATAATATAAAATCTGAATAAAAGCATTAAGAGCAAACAATATAATGCTGAAAGACTGCAAAAACCTGTGATATTCTCTCTATCCAAGTCAGTGGTGGGAACTGGGGTCTTACTTCCTGAGCTCAATGAAGTCACCTAACTTGGTTCAGCCTCTGCCTGCAGAAGTGCTTTGTCTCCCAGCTCCCAGTTATCAATAACAATCCAGAACAGGCCTCGGGATCTCTCTCTGCCATATGTCATTGCTGTGGGGGAGTTACTGGAGGTGATAAAGAAAAGGTGACTCACGGTAAATACCTGCCATCTGCTTGGAAACTGGAACAGCCTCGTAGTGATAGGAGCAACTGGAAATACTCCCATGGAACAGTAAATTGTTACTCAGAAAGATTGATTTATTATTTTACACACCATTTAGTTAACTGGTTTTACTGAGACAAGAGGCAATTTTCTGTAGAGAACGATACTGAAAAGCGAAAATAGAGCTGAGGGATCCATGAAGGCTGTCATTGTGGGGTTTTACTGAGTATGAAAAGGGGGTTTAAATTCATTATATATTAATATTATCCTCCTTTTCCATTAGTTATGATGATAATGCAGCCTGGAACATGGCTATTGCAGTCATGTATCTCAGAAACAACTTATTTCAAGACTGGAAGAAGCTGCTGTCCTGTAGGCTGCAGTAGACACTTGTACTGTGTTGGTGGAGTTGAACTAAGCAAACTAAGTGGGATTTTCTTTTCAAGTCTTCCAAAAGATAGAATATACTTAGTACTGGTGAGAGAATGGTTAATTGCCTGCTTTTCAGAAATCATCCTTGAAGCTGTGTATACCTGTCAGTTACCCATTATTTAGGGACCTTCATGTATTCAAAGCCCAGGAGAGGCAAAATATTGCTCCAGGCAAAGCAGAAAGGTTACTCAACCCTTGTGATAACTTTCAGATTTTGCCAAGATTTAACTATTTCTTAAGATAACCTCTCTGATTTTTTCAAACTTACTTCCCCAGCCAGTGTGTGTCAGTGTTTGTATGATTTCTTTCAACTTGCAGCTTTCATTAAAATATAGTTCTCAGTGTTACCTCTTTATGCTGCACAGTTATGATACTGATAAAAAAGCAGAACTCAGTTCTAATTCTTTTGCAGACTGTGCCAAACCACCCACTACAGTGAGGGGGACATGGAAACCAGTCAGCTATTCTTACCTTTAATCTCTGTTAACACTTATCAAAGTCGTATTATCTGTGAAAATAAAAGCTAATTCTCCTAAGAAGGGAGAATTGGAAGAACCACTGAATTGCTCTGAAAAAGTAGAAAAATCATGTTCTTGCCTATAAATAATTTGTGAGGGGCTTTATTTCATTTATGAAAAATGTCAAAGGCCAGTACATCCCTTCTCCTTTCAGATCTGAAAAAAGGGAAGTAAATACCTATAAGAGGTGACCCACTGTGAAAAGCTCCCCTTCCACAGAAACAGGCAGCCTTCTGTACTTCACAGAAATGGCCATTATAGGGTCATCTGGCTCTTTGAGACAATAAAGCCAGTGACTCAGGAACTGCAGAGCCTGTGAGGAAGCTACCCAGCATCTAGAACTTACAAAAAAAAGCCATGAGTGGCTTCTTCAGAGTGGCCACTGCAATGTGGGTGAGAGCAGCACTAGTTCATGTTGAAGTGAATTTGTGTTTCATTTCCCAGGTAAATATTATGCATGATGTTGAACATTCCTTAAAATGAGGCTGCAAAGATCTTACCACTGGGAAAAAAGTAGAGAAAATTAAAAGATTGACAAGTTTATGTTGTGAAATATGGACTTTTACTCAAAAGTGGACTGAAGAGGTCATATGTGGTGGTCTATAGTCTCTTGTCTAAGCCTGAACAAGGAGAATAAACACAGAGACACACACAAAAATGGCCTGATTTGTGCTGTGTGCTGGTGCTCTGGAAGAATAAATGAGTCTCATAAAAAAAGACAAATAGAAGTGTGTATCAGAATGTTCTAACATCATCCTGAGTTTTCTGGTGGAAAATAGAGTCTGAAATATACAAGTGGGCAGCTTCATGTAGCAGGAATTTTCCCATTCAAACCCAGCTACATTATCTTAATTCTTCCAGACAGGCACAGGAAGGTGGAAATATTACTAGATTCCACTGCCTGCAATGGGCACAGTACTGTGCCTGTTCTGTGCTACACCATTCTATATGAGGTAGCTTTACTGATCTTCAGGGATCCTACCAAAAATATATTCTGCAGATTTTCTTCTTTGGCTCTCAGTATTAGGTCTGTGCATTTTTTGATTATTCATGTAAGTCCTCAGGGAATTAACAACGTTAAAATGATTAGAGTTTGTTTTGGTTTTTTTGGATTTTTTAACTAGAAAAGGTTATTTAATAAGGCACACATCAATTATTATAATCTCTACATTAATTTCTGGAGTTAAATAACTGTAAAAATAATTTCAACTTGAAAAATCCCAATCTGAAATGTTCTAGTAAAACCAGCATGATAAATATTCCCATAACATTTAAGTATGTTGTTTCCCTTCTCATTTTCCTATTCAGGTTACACTAAAAATACTCATCTGCTCAATTTTTTGAGCATTGAACACATGAATATAGAACAACATATACTTCTTCTAATTATATTCAGAGAAACACCTTTCAGCACAAGAACTTGCTCTTGAAAAAAGCATAATTACAGTAGTAATTATTTAAGTATTTTAATTATTTAATTTAAGTATCATTTAATTATTTAAGGTATTATTTAGTAGTACAAACATACTAAAATGGGAGGAAGTTAATGTTTATTCTTGCAGTCATTTATGGAAAATTTTTTTTAATTTATCATGGCTCATTCCACTCAATATCAGACCTGTAAGTTAGTTCCCTAAATAATTATTACACTGTAAATTATTGCAGTGAAGTTAATATTGCGAGGCAAATTTGTTCACTTGTAAATTTGTAGGGAAATTACTTATGCCAGTAAGCTGGGCATTGAAGTAGGAATCAAATATGCTCCTGAAGAAGACATGCTCCTTTATCTCATAGAAATCCAATTGATTTCCGTTTTCATCCTTTTTATCATATTGAGGAATACATAGACCCATGCTTTTTCCTTAAACAACAATTAGACTCGTATTAAGTGAGTGTAGCCTGAGCTAAGCCTAGCACAGATCCAGTTATTGAACTGAAAGCCATTCAATGAAATAGCTAAATGCCAGCCATTCTAAAGGCTGGTCTAACTTAGATATTCTAACTTCAGAGATACACTTCTGATTAAATTTTAGTTATATGCTTTGATTTTCATTTTCTCACTGTATTTCCCTTTTTCTTCCAATGCAGATGGACCTTATGGACTTAGAGTCAAATCAGACAAAGGTCTGAATATAGGGGCTGTGTTTACAGTTGACATGGGGGAAGTTGTACTGTTTGACTGCTCAGCAGATTCAAATCCACCAAATACTTACTCCTGGATTCAAACCTATGACAACACCTCTCAAGTAATCAAATATGGACCCCATCTGGAAGTTGTATCTGATAAAGTGGCCCAGAAAACAGTAGATTACATGTGCTGTGCTTTTAACAACGTGACTGGAAGACGAGATGAAACTCACTTCACAGTTGTAGTTACGTCTGTAGGTAAGAATGTAACTTCATAGCTCTAAAGTGTAACATCTGAGTGCAGCATCAGCTCCAGAAAAGAGAAGTCATTCTTAGGATATGTTTCAAAATTTAGGTCTTACTAAAAATATGGTAAAGGGGCTTTTGGACATTCCATGGGAATCGTTTTTACATGCAGTATGACACAGCTTGAAATACAACCCATTAAGACATTGAAGTTTTGTGGGATTTTATTACAATATTCATGTAAATTATTTCCTTGTCATATTTATGAATCTCTGGATAGATGGCTGAGTTCTGAAGAACACACATGTTTATTTCTCATACACTATAACCTCCTCTGTACGATTGTGTTCAATAGCCACAAAGCAGTATTTCCAAAAATCTCCAGAAGCATAGAGCACAGAACAAGATATCGAGGAAGTCTGATATCTCTTCTTAATACAGGTGGATACAAGTATTTCCAGATAAGGAACACATGCTATTAATGTTCAACAAGATAGACTAGGTAGCCTGTTAGAAAATTTAACAAAGCAATTTCACTTGTGCTGAGCAAAGACCTAACAAATTTGTTAGTCTGGTAAACAATAAGAGATATCCATGATTCAGGCTACTTACTGATTCATCATGAATCCAGGGCTTTCAGTGTGCTGGAAGGAAGATGGATTGCAATTTCGTGATAAGAATACTGCATTCAAAAATTAAATATTTTATTATTAGTGTGAAAGAAATTAGTAGTGTGAAATTAGTAGTGAAAGAAAATGCAACCAGAACAACAAGTCAATAGAAATAAACAGGATATTTCTCCAGGAAGTTCATGTAAGATATGATATCCAGCTGAGATTTCTTTCCAAAGACCAAAACAGAGGGAAGACTCCACAGCTTCATGTTTAGTTGCACTTAAAATAATAGATTTCCTAATTAAAAATATTTTACTTAAATCTTATTAAAATGTTTTATCCTGTGTATTTAAAAATATGAAAAGATAATTTTCCCCCTCTGCAGCCATTTTCTTTTTGATAAGTGTTTATTCAAATAGCTCTAAATGGGAATGTCAAGGCTACAATTTGCAGAGCTGCACTGAGTCTAAGAGGTATGAATTCACATACAATTCATTCTCAGCAATGCTGCTCAGGCTAAATTCTGACTGCAACTGAGCAAACATGCTAAGCAAAGACTATGAAAATTGTCCATATTACTTTTCCTTACCTCCATAAGGAGGTTATCATATCCTAGATACAGAGCCTGGACTATGGCATTCAAACTTCCAGAAACCCCATTTTCAGTAGCGACGGGAACTCTGATGTTTCAGAAGACCTTACACAACTTCCCCATGGGACAAAAACCCATCTATACCTTGCTATAGACAGCTGCCTAATTAATCCTAAAAATAATCAAGAAAACAATTATTCTAATAAGTTACGTTTATATTAATCATTGCACTAAGTTGCTACCCATTTTTAGACAAGATTCTAAAATAAGACAAGGTATCTCATGTACACCAGTCATTGTTCAATTTTCAGGGTTAGTCAGCTTGAGTGTGTTAAATGCATGCAAAATCATCTCTTTGTTTTCTGCACTGATATATTTATGGGGGTGTGATTTATTGAGTCTATATTTGAAATTAGTCACTTTAAAGAACAATCTTAAGAACTCATCTGATTCTCCAGTGTTTGGGCATTTTCTTCCTAAGGAAAGCAATACACCAAAGGACTATTTAAAAAATCAGTGGAATTGCAGTGATTTATTTTCCCATATATTTAGGACATGTCTGGCTAGAAATCCTCATTTTAATCTTCATGAAAACCACTGCACATGTAGCCAGCACAATGCCACTGAGTTACATGGAGGTGTAAGTAGATGTAAGCAGTTCTAGCCCTCTGCACAGGAGTTCATCAACTACTGGAAACACATCCAGCTAAAAAATATACATCTTAATTGTACTAATAAATCTGGCAATAGCAAATGCGCGACATTAATTTATTTGTATGAATTGTGACGTCCTATAATTACATGACATCTGCACAATTCAGAGCAAAAGGAGGAAATTAAGAGTGCACAAGCAACTATGTCTGGCATTTCCTAACTTTAACATTCTTGTCTTTGCAAATTCACTACAAATGTTTTCCATGTACTTTTAGGTATGTAATTACATGCAATTTGTGTTTGTGTTGTATCAGAAAATCCTGCTGGAAAAGTCCTGCTAATGCATATCTCAGCAAAAGACCTGAGCAAAGGAAAGAAATACTTTGAATATATTTAGATATGAATACAAACAACATGGTGGAGTCACCATCCTTGGAGGTGCTTAAGGAAAGACTGGACATGGAACTTAGTGCCATGTTGATCTTTGGTCATAGGTTGGTCTTGATGGTCTCAGAGGTCTTTTCCAGCTTAATTGATTCTGTGATTCTCTGATAATTTATTGGTTTCTGATGTGATTTGACAATCAACCAGATTGTCAGTGATTTGAAAATCTTTAGAAAAAGTCTAATGGATTTTTTTGTCCTCTCCTAACTTTATAGCTCCTACTACTAGGAGGATTTCCCTCCAGTCTGGCACAAGTTGCTCTCTCACTCTCTTTTTTAGTAGTTCAGTGTCTCTATACCTCAAGTTGTAATATGCATCTTGTTTTTGTGATGCTGTAATTTGTGGATTACATTTACTGACTTTCATTAGGCACTAATCTGCTTTGCAGTCTCTTTTGATATGCATATCATTGCTTTTCCAGTTCAGGACATCTGTGGGGAAAAAGAAATATTACCCATTCACAAGACCCAAATTTTGCATCTGTTTTATATCTCTATGCAGGTTTACAAGCATTGGAATAATTTCAAAAGATGCATTTTTTCAGTGCCATTGTAGCACATTGTAAAGAACAAGGACCTAAATACAGTACTCATCTTCTTTGTCACAGGGTTGGAAAAGCTGGCCCAGAAAGGAAAATCTTTGTCTTCTCTTGCAGTAATAACAGGAATTGCATTATTTTTGATCCTAGCTATGGCATTTTTATTCCTATGGAAAAGATATCAGCCACACAAAGGTATGTAGAAGTTAAGTACAGTCCAGCTCTTCTTTTAGACCATTGTAGCAAAAAGAATAATTTTTTTCTTCTTCTTCTTTGCAGTGATACAACAGAAGCTACAGAGCAGGTAGAAAAATAATTAATCTTAAGTCTAAAAGTACTTTCCATCAAGAGAATTGTATTTATCATACTAATTTTCTTTCCTCAGCTTATGACGTCAAACTGAGAAACATGTTTATATTTTCTAGGGCAGAGGCTGATTACAGAAAGGCACAGGCATTTTCAGGTAATGGTAATGAAATAAGTCTGAGCATAAGGTCAAAGTCCATTCCCGGAAAAATAAAATAGCATCCCCACATACAGAAAAAGAAAATAAAAATAATGAAGAAAAGTGTGTTTTTATGTTGGTTTGCACCCCTCTATGATAGCTTAATTAAGACAAGACCTAAATGAGAAGTCATCATGGGTTTAGCTCATGCCTGGAGCTCATAGCAGTTATGTATTATTGTCTTGAATTCTACCTATTAATCCTAGTATTCTGGGATTGGAATACCTGTATTCCACTGTTGTCACCAATGTGACTTAAATCAGTGTTATTCTGGGATAGCAGTAAGAGGTGATACACCACGGGAGGATTGCAACTGAAACGTTCATGTTATCAAAACCATGAGTTAATGACATTGCAGTATACATATATAATCTTCTACCATATTCTGCTCTGCCTTTCTCTGTGTTATCAGGACCCAGAGTGGCTTTTTTCTCTGCCTCTTTTCCCTCCACAATTCTTCCCAAGTGATCCTAGGCAGGAGCTGCTAGAGACCAGCCATCCTTTGAAAGGATATCACTTTTATTTCCATTCCGTTCTACCAAAGCATCAGAGCAGACCATAAACTGCTACATGCACAAAGATACGGAAGTAGATGAAGCTTAGGAAGGTAGGACATTCACTTGAGCACACAGAGTCCATCAAAGCCATAGCAAAGGTTAAAATTTCAACATTGTTGTTAGTGCTGCAACTTTTGTTGTGGAATGATGCCCAAGAGACAACTGAGAGCCTCATATCTCCTGGACAGTGGGAGGGTAGAGAAGGAGACTAACTACACCTAAATACAAGCTGTATCTGAAGTCCCAAACAATAATGTAGCACCTATTGGTACCATGTTCCCTTTTATTATTCTCAGAATTGTAAAACATTCAGGTGGTACTGCTTCATACACTGTATAGATGTGCTGAATTTATCAATTCAGCCTCTTTTCTATGGAAAATGAATGTAAATTGGTTGTTTTAGCCTCCCAGAATAGAAAGTATGAATGTCTCTACCAAAATTGTTGCTGAGGTTAACAAGAGGCTCCTCACTTGGTACAGGGTGTGGGAAATCATCAAGTACTGTGCACACCAGCTCTGCAGCTGTCCTGCCTCTCTCCACAGCAGCTTAGGAGCTTGGCAGGGAAGTGGTCTAAAGCAGATCATATAAGCAGTATTCAGGTGTTCAAAAAAATAGGGCAAAATACCTTACCAGTCATTATTTTCCAGGTTCATATTACATCTCTTTTTTTTAATCCTTGTTCTAACTTTAGGACATGAAAGTGCTTTCGATGATTTTGGGATATATGAGTTCGTCACTTTTCCAGATCTTACCAGTGGTTCTAGGGTATGTAATTTTGCATCATAAACGGACATTCTTCTGTTTATTCTCTTCTATTTCTCTAGGTATACTAAATATCTGTATACCAGAATCCTTCTGTAGGTTTGCTTTTTACAGATATCTGTATGACACCATATTCATGGCTATTGTTTATCCAGAACTTGCTCTTCCTCTCCTGTGTTACTAGTTCTGTACTTTGTAATCAACATAGTGAAGTAAGGAATAACCAAGCTCTAAAGACAGAAGTCTCCATTCAACTACCCTATATTAAGAGAATATTAGTGGTGTTGGGTAGTTGGGTAACACTGAATCACTTGTGTCACACAGGCAAGCATACAATTGTGATGCCATTTTCTCCCTTGATCCTAATATTTCTGCTCATGCAACATTCAGCCCTGGCAGTGCAGAAAAGTCTCAGGGGGTAATTTAAAGTGCAAATGTAAGGTATGTCTCAGCTGTATTTCACAAAAATTATTTTGTTGGTTTCGTGTATTGTGGTGGAGAACTTAAGCAAAGGAATTTTGCCAGCAGAAAAAAACATCCTGCAACATTTACTGTTTCCTTGCATTGTGTCTTTGCTGACATTACTGCATAGCTGTTGGGGATCATTCTGATATGATGTAAAAGGACAAAGAAAAAATTCAGAAATAAGGCCACAAAATTAAGGGACAATGGTAAAACTGGGAGGAAATAGAAGAAAGACTTTCCCTTTGCTAAGGAAAATTGCCAGCAAAGTAATCTTGCAGCTTTGGAGAGCATCAATCTGGTCAGGTAAGGGAAAGCTCTTAAAGCATGGTCACAGGGTCACATTGTCACACCTAATTTGTTTTAATGATTAGTACTCATAATAATGATGTCAAAAAACAGTCAAAGATTAATTTGTTACCTTCTCTGATGGAGTTAGACATTTGAAATATGTGTTTATAGGGCTGAAGGCAAATGTATATGGCAAATGTATATGTATGTTAGCAGAAAGGACAGACTTTTACAGCACTAGAGATAAAAGTCTTTTAGAAAAAAGAGCAGCTGAACTGCTTCTGTTACAGTTTGTGCCAGTAAGAAACTTGTTAAGTTTAGGGATCATTATAGCCTGAAGCACACTATGATATTATACTGAAGAGGTTACATTTAGATTAAATAATTTCTTTACTGTGAGGATGGGGAGGCAACTGGAAATTGCCTCAGTTGTAGATATCCCATCTCTGGAAGTGTTCGGAGTCGGACTGAACTTTGAGCAACCTGGTCTTCTTTAAGATGTCCCTGCCTACAGCAGAAGGGTTGGAACCTGATGTTCTTTTGGGACTTCTAACCCAAACCTTCTATGATTCTATATTCCTTAAGCCGATCCTATTACAATATCACATTCTTGCAGGATCAGGGCCTTAGTAGATCAGGAGGGAGAAAGCAGTGAAAAGAATGACAAGATGGATGTACAGGCAATGAAATCTACTTTAATTTCCAGTAAAATTTCAAGGAACAGGAGAAACTCCACTGGTTTATGTTCAGCTACTCAAATGTATAACATTACAGATGGAGTCAGCATTTGATCCACTGATTCATTTTAGTCAGCAGAGAAAAGGGAAAATATGTAAGTGAAAATAATGAAGAACTGGAGGTTGAGTGTAGGCAGAAAGACTGACAATTCCTTATGGATGTGGAGCCTAGGTAAATCTGTCATCATGACATAAGAGGAAATCAATATACTTAATATGTTCAGCATGGTAATCAATATTACTTGATTTATGGAAATTCCATGCATTTCTCTCTTTTTGACAAGCCAGTGGGAATTTTATTTTGAACCCATGCTCTGAATATTTCATGTTTTTTTACTGTCTGTTCTCCTGCTTTTCTCTCTATCAAAAGTTCCTTTCTTGAATTGTGGTGCACTAATATAAAGTATTTGCTGTATTAAATGCTAAAGCTTCATCCTAAGTCTTTTAAGGAGCTAAAAGAATTTAAAACTATTACGAGCCTTACTATTAATGTGACAAGAACTTACCCAAAATGAAATGTAAACTAGCATAAACTGCTCAATCCACAAGCAAAATTTTGATGAAAAGTTGAAAAACTTACAAGTTACATTAACAGTTTAATTTCTGTTGAATCTTTTCATATTTGTACTGACAGTAGGAATACATTTTGTTGGTTTTAGGTTTCAAGCCAATCTGTTTCTAGCCCTGACTCTGTCACAGGCCAGGATATGCTAAGTACAGTCTATGAAGTTATTCAGCACATTCCTGAGCAGCACCAACAAGACCACCAACAGTAAGTTACAGAATGTGTTCACTCATGTGGTAGCTCAAAGAAACTACTTTTGCATCCAGAACAATTTACTTTTTGATAGCTGTTTTTTAGTTCCACTGAGAGGGTTGTGGAAGGAAAGATATAAGCTACCTTACTTCCTCCACCATTTCCTGTCCAATAACTCACTGTTCCTCAAGACTCCAGTCTGTTGTTTCATTACATCAGTTTTGTTAAAGTGTAAAAAACAAAAGGTAAGATCTTCAAACACAGCTTGAAATAAAAATTCCCACTTATTTTAATAGGGCACTGAAACATCAGCGCTTCCTACTCAATAGGCTAAATATTCAATCAAAGCAGTTTAATTGGTAGCATGGCCTCCAGACCTGTCCAGCCACGTGCCAAGTAGAGTTAGGGTGGGGGGTTTTTGCAGTGTTGAAACTGGTCAGCTGAATAATAATCAGTGGTTGTTAAACTAGTCACTGAAATACTAACAGACTAGTACTTGAGTAAGCTGTGTCTCTACAGCAAAAGAATTCTTGTTGTGTGGTACCCTGTCTAGGAACTCCACAGAAACACTTTTGCTGAGTTAAATACCAGGAAGGCCACAGCATGTTGTGCTTGTGTCTCATAGACCTGGTTTTGTTCAAATCACCCACTGTTTATCACTTCCAGCCTAAGACAAATGAATACACTGAAGTTTTTGTAATTGTGGTATAGCTGCCATAAATCTATTGTGAATATAGTCTGTCTTACAAATTAAGAACATCACACAACACTTTATTTGGTAACAAGCCTATTACATCTCATTTTTCATGTTTTTTTAATGTGTTCTGTTTCTTTTATAGTTGAAAAGAAAAATACACACTTTTAACAATATGCTAATCAGTTGGCTGAGTAATCACAATGTTTATGTGACTACATTAACATGCAGTACTCAAATGACAAAAAATTTTGTTATATCTTAGATTATGTCTTCAACTGTGTGTCCAAGTTATGTATGTAAACATGCAACCATGCTTGTCAAAACAAGCTGGTCAGTGAGAAAGCAACACTGAATTGCTAATTGTGTTTTTATTCTGCTTAGAATTTTTCACTTTGAACCCTAAGATTTTTAAAGCCAGATGTAAAGAATACCATTCATAAAGTATGTATTTTCTTACTCTTCCTTTTACGTCTTCCTTCTCAACTTTCTCACTGATATATTACCCCTTTAAAGAAAGGAAAATATGCAACAAAAAGGTAACTTGAACTTTGTGACAGTTCAGATTTCAACTTCAACTTTGCAAAACATATTCTGTAATCGTAAAGGACTCATTTGCATAAACCAATTTTGCTGCTCTTTTCATACTTCATATTTTGAAAAGGAAACAGAAAAATTTTTCACTAATGGCACAAAATCTGCTAAACATGATACTGGGCAAACTACTCAGTTTAGAAGGACCACATTCATGAATTTTCCAATTCCTCACCTGCTGAGAAGGAGCACTCTGAGTGATAAATAAATAAGGATGATCAAGTCAATACTGGTGCTTACAGCAGGATGCTTCAATTTCAGTATAAGGGAGAAACAAAACACCACAGAACAGAGAATGAAGCTGGGAAAGTAATTGCAAACTCCTGGAGTGCAAAGTAATGATTACTTTTGGATGAATCCCACAGACTTGGTATGCAGCCATCTGTACAGTAATGAGCAATATTCATGGGAAAAATGATACAAAACTTGCCTGCACTCTGTTTATGAGAGGAATCTTTCTTGGTACAAAGCAAAAGAACTGATATTGTGGGACCCAAACAGACTTGTTAGTTAAGTGGTCACTTTATTCTTATTCTCAGTACTTCTAAATTTATTAAAATAAATATGTAAAGGAAAATCATTCAAAAGAAATGTTTAACTCTCAGACTTACAGATTGAGAATCTTTCAAATCCTGTATTTGAATGTAAATTCACCAGAATTAGCTGGTGTTCTCTCTCTTGCTCTCAGAAATCCCAGTGACAGTACCAGCAAATTTGCAGACTAGCCAATGCCTAACATGTGGGAATAGCTTTTTCCACTTTTTATCATGCTTTTATCAGCATTTTTATCCTTTCATCCAGACATGCACATAAGCCTTTGATGGTCTAAATAATTACAAAATTTTAGATGCACCCCAGCTCTTAAAAGGTAGAAATACTACTGGAAAATAATTAAATTCTTTTAATCTTTTGGGTTTGGACTGACAGACTTTTAATTGCAAAACATGAGATGAGATGATGAGATGAGATGAGATGAGATGAGATGAGATGAGATGAGATGAGATGAGATGAGATGAGATGATAGCTGACTTTGCACTTTTATGTTCATGTGCTTCCGTTAGTTGCTTTTCACAACAGTCTTTGCAGACTCACCTCCTTTGCTCCTCCGAAGAATCAAAAGGAAAACACAAAACCAGATTTTGAGGGAACTGTTCTGCTCCATCCCTGAGCTCCACAATCGTAGGGAGTTACAGGATTGTCACATACTTCAGAAAATATTCTTTTAAACCATTTTGATTTGATTCTTTTCCCACCCTTAGACATCTTTTTTAAGCTAAATATAAATCCTTTGACAAACTGAACAGGTTCTTCCTGTATGGAAGAAATCCAAATATGTCTGCCAAAGCTAATGAGCAAGAGGTTTAGCCAGCTTTTACAGATAAACACTGACAGTTCATAACTACTCCACTAAAAACTGTTTGTAGCTTAGGTTTCATTTCGCTCCAAATGAAGATAATTTTGCATCAACTACCTCTCCTCTGATCCAGTGTTTCTTTCATATCAATCATTAACCATTTCACAAATTTCTGCTCTGCCAGCTGTTAAAGAGCAGTAAGGATGCAATGCCTTGCTGCCAGGCATTTCAGCACAGGGTTGTACTGTGGACTGCTCTGGCTCAGTCCATGGTTACCACCACCCTTTAGCAGGTACATTATTGTTGTACAATATGAGCAGCTGGAAATATCTGTACAGAAAGAGCAGCAATGCAGGATGCCATATTAGCTGTTATTTTATATATGGCTCAAACCTGTGCTTTTACAAACTAGACATACTATGCATACTAAAAATTCAGTCAAAAATCAGTGTGTTGCAAATATGTCCTCAGAGATCTTATTCAGGCTGAAGAATTGTGTTTAGAGCTGCTAGTTTGCTTACATGTTTGCAACAGTTCTTTTAAAGAAAAGGAAAACAACATTGTGGACAAGTGTTATATATATCTATGTATATGTTCTTTCCTAGATGTATATGAAGATACAGGAAGAGGAAATACCAAAATCTGAAAACACCAAAGCCACTTCTTTATAGTATACTCAAGGAAATGTCAACAACTCCAAGAGTAGCAAAGGCTTATGCTACCTTATCTTAAAATATAAATTTCTCTTTAGACTGACAATCCCTTTTCATGGGGTGCTCCAAATTGCTCATTTCTTAATTATTTTTTTTTCTTATTTTAAGTAATAATTCCTTGGAAAATAGGGATATTTTTAATTTTTTTTCCTTATCAATGAATAGACAAAAGACAACAAAAGACAAAGACAGCTTTAAAAATGCCTATAAAACCTACAACTTTTTTTAAAAACAATCGGCAGAGGCACAAGAAGGAATCAGACCCAAGATGCTATCCATGCTTGTTTTATTTAAAATATAGCAAACAAAATCTTTTTTATTTGGGTTGACTTTCACAAGAGAAGACCTCCATACTGGCATGAAAAGTAATAAATGCAGTATGTCAGATTGCAAAATACTTTTGGGGCTTAGAATAAAGTCATTCATTTAACTCATTTAATGTGACATACTTTTCAAGCATAGAAACATCTTTCAGGCAGTAACAAAAATGCTCATATGTATATTATTCAGAATAATGTGTTCTCATTAAATTCTGTTTCTTTTACATATGAACTGGTTTTTACTTGCTGCTGAAGAGCCTGTTTCTCATTGACTAGGAGAGTGAGTAATATTCAGGTTATTTCCAAAAGCTGCAGAAAGTTCAGGCTCTTTGTACATTAAAATGATTCTCCAGTGCAAATGAAACCAACCTTACTGTGTTTAAATAGTGTACTGGAAGTGCCTTTGTAAATAGAAGAATACTCTTCCAGAAGCTTCTGTTAGCTGGCTTGTGAATCCTGCAGGAATTTCCACAGGGTCAGCTATTGGTTGGTGTCAGTTAGCTGCAGCCAGGGAAAAGAGGAAATATGAACTGAATTAATCTACAGGGGAAAAAAGTTACTTCAGGAACAGTTAATTGTGCAGAAAATAATTACTGCAAGTAATGAGAAAGCATGCAGTGTGTCCACCCTTTAAGACAGGCTGTATGGTATTATTTAAAGCACTCTGTATTATGAAAAATAATTTTCACTTATTAAAAATACCTCCTTAATTTACTAAACATTCTTCCTGTCTCTATCTTTCAAAGACAAGGAAAAATGGCATGGTTTTCAGTGAGGATTCTGATCTTGTGAGGCTGAAAAAAAGGGGAAAAACCAACTGCACCATTATGTGTGAGGAAAATAGTATTTGCCTCTTTTGCATAGAGGCAGCACCTGAAGCCCAAATATACAAGTAGTGACATGATCTCAAAAATAATGTAGTCACCAGATTTGCTCCTTAAGAAATAGCCATCTGACATGAAGGCATCAGGCTCTAAGTAGAAATATTTGGGCAGAGCTCTGAACGAGTGAGAAGCTTAGAGAGTTCCCCATAAATTCCTCCATTGTTCAGTCAAAGCTGACTTCATGTGTGTTTCAAATCAAGACAGCTCTGTGGGATTTGCAAAGTCTGGTTTTCACCCTCTTTTCTCCTCCTCTTCTTGCTGGAGCAGTAATTTTAATTGCTTTGAAGGGAGTATGCTGATTTCTGAAGTGCTTGAGATCATTCCATTTTACCACACTGGATGTCAGTGCAGGCCACAGGGCAGGAAATGCAGACAAATTAAGTAATTTCTCCACCTCTGGACCCTCTGTATTTAAAACTGCCAGTCATTTACATATTTTATTTTGTGGGCGAAAAAAAAGAAGTCAGGTCAATATCAGTTCCATTCTACATTTTTTTAAGCTCACTTAAGCCCATGCCTAAGTGCATTTTAAAAGTCCCAGAACATTTTGTTTCAAAATTTGTGCTCATGTCTCAATAATGGACAAGCAAACTGTTTTGGATTAAGCTGTTTGTCAATAATGTGAGATGGCTTCAGTAGCCCAATACAAAAGTCCACCTTAAACAGTCTTTTGAGCTTCTGAAAAGTAAATTCTGTACATTTACTGATACAATTTTGTTTATCCATCACATAATGCATAATAGTTCTGTGGGTCCATGCATTTTCACTGGAAAGGACACCCACCATTTGGTTTGTAAATAAGAAACAAAAACCTGCCTGTTGCAAGGAAAATGTCCTCTAGAGGCCCCGTATGCAAGCTGTGGCTGCCACATTCCCACTCTCCACTTACAACAAAAATTTACAGAGAAAAACTCAGTTGGAAGGGAAACTTATTTTATTATAGAAAGAAGAAAAACTGGCTTAAATAATTCTTCTAGATATGGCAGCAAAACAAGTTCTGCAAATAGGAATATGTTATTGAAACAGACAGAGGGCAAACACAGGCAAGTCATCTTCTGCTTATAATATATTGTCCTCATCTGTTTTTGTTTCATTGTGACTTGTGTATTACTGACTGTTAACCAAAAATACACTGGCATAAATTCCTTTCCAAACTGTGCTCATTCTTTACTGTTCTTCCAAATTTGCACAGTGCAATGAGGTATGTTTTATGGGGAAATTCATTTGCTGGTGGTATAAAAACAAATAAACTCCAAGGAGAAAACAATTCTGAAATGACACGTAAGCTCAATGGATGACAAAGAAAACCTTTGTATATGGTACTTTTGCCTCTTTCTCACTGGTACCACAACATTCAAAAGAGATTGCTAAGCTTTTACTTATTGATGTAAAATCTATTCCAAATTTTGACAAAACCAGTGGATTGTGTGTCCATTGAACTAGAGAATGTATACACTGGGCAGTTCAAATTTGAGATGGGAATAATGAGAAAGCACCAAATAATGGGATAGGGAGGAATGAAAAATTTAAAAATTCTGTCTTGATTTTTCTCCCATTCCTTTTGGTGGAGGCTTTATCTATTTCATTTGCTTGTTGATGAGGGTCAAGAATGGCTTTCTTTGAAATGAGGCTGTGGACTTGAGATCAGAGGTAGGGAAGGTAAGCCATAACTCTGGAAGTCTGAAATGTAGGAACAGCAGTCACAGCACCTTCAGACACTTGTATATCACTCGGTGGTGTGTAGTTCTTTCTTACTACATGTGTTATAAGCAATTCAGAAGAATACTGAAGAATATCAGCTTTCACCACTGCTTGTATGGGAATGCTCCAACTCACACTACATTATAGCTTTGGAATATTAACCCCTTCTTGCAGGCCATCAGGCTATTTTCCACAGTCCTTTTATGACTGCAGAAAAATCAGGGAGTCCAGCAGTATCCTTGACAGCATTAGGAGGAGCACTGCCAGCAGGCTGAGGGACATGACCCTTCCCTCCTGCACTGCTGAAGGCAAACCTGGAGTGCTGAGTCCAGTCAGTGCTGGGCTCTGCAGTACAAGACATGGACACACCAGAGCAAACCAGCAAAGACCCACAACTATGATGAGGATCATCTGACATATAATGGTGAGTTGAGAGAGCTGGCACCTGTTGAAGAAATGCCTCAGGGAGATGTTACCAACACATTCATAATATAAGAAAAATTTTTACACTGTGAAGGTGGTCACAGTCTTTTGCCCAAAGAAGCTGTGGGGTCTCCATAGTTGAAGATATTATAACTGGATGCAGTCCTGGCCAATCTGCTGTAGCTGACCTTTGTACTAAATTTTGCACTGGACCATGCCATATAAGGAAACAAGCTGGGATGCAAAGCATAGAATTACAAGCATAGTTCTGGAGGTCATGCACATGAGGTGTCCTGTTCAAAGCAGGGGAGACATTCAGGTGCACATTTCATGTACTGCTGCTTAACAAGGACACACCAATATTTACTAATCATAGTAAAACTTTGCAAAGCAACTACATTTCTATGATGTCATCATCCACCTGTTTCTCTATTGATCAGATTCGCCCAGAGTCAGTCTTGCTATACTTACTTATCTATAGTGACAGATGGTGGGAGTGTTTCAAACACATGTTAGAGGGTCTAGAATGCTGGCATTATCTTGGTTGCCCAGGAGTATCTTTTATTCTTCATGGACAGTGATTAAAATTCCAAGAAGCGAAGTCCTTATCTTGGGAACCAGGTTGTCCTTCTCCTTACAGTAGACTGGGGTTCTTTAGTTTTCTTGCTTAAGCATGACTGTTCAGTATCCACTGTAAATTATAAGTATGTTTTAAAGAAAGTTGATACCATTTTATATTACAAAGATTAATTGGTATCATATATATGGAATGAGAATTTCCTAAGACCTTGCTTTGAGCAGGAGTTGGACCAGATGATCTCTAGAGGTGCTTTCCAGCCTCAGACATGCTGTGATTCTGTGACCTCAGGGAGGGAGATGATTGGTAGGTAGAACTTGGCAGAAATAACACTAGCAGTTACAACACAATTAGTTAATGTTATTGTAAAGGAAATGTATGCTTCCATTAAACACCTCCTTAAACAGGCATGGCCAGCTAAGCAAGAAAAGATGGCAAAATACAAGCACAATACTGTGTGTATACCTCCATACTTTACCTGTATAAAACTGAGCCTTGAAAAGGGGATGCCTCATTGTTTTATGGTCTTAGGTTAAAACACTTTTTAAAGTCGCTTTATTCCTTTTTATTACTTTTTGCCTTACTCAGATAAAATACAATCATATATTTTCTATGGACTTTCTTCAGTGTTAGCACAATTCCTTTGGAAATGTGTTGCCAGCATGGTCCTATAAATGCATTTATATCATACATCTTTCTCAGAGCTAGAGGGCAACGACTTCCCACAGGACATGGCAGGAGTTTCTGGGAACTATGCTTGGGATGGTGAGAAGGAGAAAGGGAAAAGAGCTAATACTAGTAAATATTAACTTTCTGACAGATGGGCAAATTGATCGTGTCCCATGTGACTTGTACATTTGAAGGGAGACTGTTTCCTCGGTGCTGCATCCTGCAAGAGGCTTCTTGATTAATAGAAGTTGCTTTCTAGGTAGATAAATGGCTCTATTGAGAATACTTTTGCACCCAACAGAGTATTTTTTTTAATGCCTTTGAACAGTTATTCATTATGTATTTTTTAATATAGTCTCTAGTCACACACAAAAAACTTCAGAAGGTTCTTCATAAGCATCTCTTAAAAACTTCAATGTTCAGTGTCCAATCTTAACACTAGCTGACAATATAAAAGTCTATGCCAGTTTGTACAGAAATGTTTTTCTTAACAAGTAGTTCTTCATAAAGTCTCCTGAGTGTATGAAATGAGCCCAGCTTTTTCAAAGGAGCCCAGCTCTGTCACTGCCTTTCTCTGCAGTCCACAAGGCTTTTGTAGGAAGAGACAGACAGTGGAAAAAGTTTCCAAACACTTCGTAGATAGATTTAAAGGGATCCCACTATAAGAAATGAAACTGATGCAGCCTTGCAATGGAAAGTGACAGTTGTGCTGTGTCATTAAATAATAAGGAAGAAAGCAGAGGATAATTTCTTGATTAGAATCTGTGGTAAATATACAACTGACAAAGAGCAAAGAGACAAAGAAAGGATTCGACATCTAAAAAGTCTGTTCAAGTATAAATCTGTATCACAGTTCAGTTAAACATGAAATGCAAATACTAGCATGTTGGAAATCCTGCTCCACCTAAAAAGATAATATGTATGTATCTCCTCAGGCTATGTGCTGCGTTCCAGGGCAAAGTGCAAACTGCTGGTCACAGAGGATCTTGTGATTCAGATACAATTAAATGTACAACAGCTGGGGCAGGGCTCCTGAACTGGAGTACCCCACTACAATAGCATACCCCAACCAAATATAACATATGTTCTTATTTAGGAAAGTACTGTCCAATGTCAACACTGATATCTTCATCAAGCTACAACTTCTATATTGTAGGGCTAAAACGAAGCTTCTATATAACTTTTTCTCATCTTAATAGTAATGGAATACAGACGTCTTGCAAAGTCAAGACAAACACTTATCTGGGAGAAAGCAAGAACAGTGTTGGGCATCTTTCATATGTTTTCCTTAGAGCAACATTTTCTTCTTTAACTTTAGCTTGTTGATTTTTTGTATGCTTATTTATCAAATTATATTAAATTCAAAACTTGGCTTTCAATCACTTTTCAAGTCCTTTAAGTCTTATGCTTAGTCTCATTCACAAGTTGTATCTAAAGGTACAGAAAATTCCAAATACATTTGAATATTCTGGACTTCTGTTCTAAACAGCAGGCTAGGACACTGAAAAAGATAGATTCCATTTGAAACTCTCTTCAAGTGTGTCTGAAAGATACAGCCAAATGAAGAAAGCCTTTGAGAAGCAAAATAAATGAGGAAATGTTTAGAATAGGCCTAAAAATATTTTATCTTCCAGACAGCTTTAGCACTGGGGTGAGCACCCTGTCCCCCATCAAGCTCTGCCATTCAGGGGAGCCCAAAGAAATCCAACAAGTTTGAGAAAGTGTAGCAACTGTGATGGGAAGGAGGAATGGCAGGAAGAAAGGCATTTCCACAAATTTGCTTAGTTCTTCTTGGTTTCTAAATATCCTGATTAGTAGTTAAAGATTGCTATTGGCAATAAACTGAGTCAAGCTCTATGAGTCAAGACTGTTTTGCCTGCAATACTTGTACATTTACTAATAATCCTTGGGATCTGGAACAGTGTATTACATGCTACATACTGCACTCCTTAACAATCTTAGTTTACAGAAATAGAGATTTTATTATTTGTATACAGTATTTTGCTTGTTATAAAACTGTATTTTTAGTAAATGCAGATATTTAATACAATCACAAATTCCACAGTGTGGTACTACATTTGATTATATATCACAGAAAAAGACTGACAGATTGCTTTTTACAAGAATTTCCTATTTTCCACTACTTTGTAGGACTTTTTTTACATGGCGTGTGAATTTATTGATCTTTGTAGTTTGAAAACTAAGCTGTCCCACACCATATATCTATCTCAGATGTGTTTCATGTTAATTAAAGCCAAAAAGCTCTGTAGCCTCCAAATGTGAGGTCAAGGAGAAAATATATTGTATTGCCTGTGTTAAACAACTCTACCAGTTTCCCAGAATGCTCAGGAATTTTTTGCAGCATGTTCAAATAAGGATTTACTCTGCTAGAAGAGAAAAGGTATATGTGAGGGGAAATTCATCTGCACAGGCCTGATTTTGTCAAGTTGCAAGGCCAGAAAAGACTGCCATTCATATGTGGGCTAGGTGGGCATATGCAAACTCAGGATTTAACAGCAGGGTCTATACACAGGTGACAACCCCAGAAGTCACAGATCTGGGCTCTGATGAGCCAGGTGAGTGCTAAGAGCTCAGTCCTGCACCGTCAGTCTTGAGTCTAGAAACCTGGAGGAGACAAGCTGATACAACTAAAAGCAGGTCTGCAGGAAGGAGGAGAGACAGGGAGGCCCAAGGAGCTCTGTGGCTTTCCCAAACCACTGTGGTGCTCTGGCAGCAGCTCACTCCATTTGCTGGTGGAGCTGCCAGGATCCCCATCGCACCCAAGCAGCATTTGTGGACTGTGAACTCCTGCACAGGAACAGGGACTGAGGAATCCTCTCTTGGAAGAGTGCATTTAGGGGATGGAATTTAAAAGTACTGGGAAATCTTCCCTGTCTAAAAAGAACTAGAAGTACAGAACATGGAGGGGGCATCACAACCAGCAACAGAAAGGGAAATTTTCACTAAGGATAATTTAGGGAAAACAGACTGGAGCATGGATGGTAGGATTTAGGATAGGAACTATGTCAGGGTCTAGACTAGGCAAGAAAGAAAAGGAGCTGAGAAACAGATACCAAAAGGTAATGAAACAAGAGGCAGAAATGGAGAGCTATGATGCTCAAAGGAAAGAAGATGAATGGATCGCCAGGGGGAAGGGGAAGGGGAAAGGGA